>JACCIX010000966.1:0-69819 GCA_025506515.1 Flaveria trinervia
CTATTCACATCAACAGATGGTAATCTAACAGACTTGCTATGAATAACAGCCTGAGGGTATGGAGATGGTGAAGAAGAAGATTCCTTTGGCATGGATTTTCTTCTCTGTGGTTTCAACATAGGAGCATCTAATTGGTTGACTCTCCCCAATAGATGTTGAACCATCATAACAAGTTGTGTCTGATTTTGTGATAAAGCCTTCAGCTCATCAGACACATTAGTGCTTGAGTTGGATGGGTTCCTGTGTTGTACCATCTCTCTTTGAGCAACCTCAGCTGTTGCCTGTTTAACCCCCTTTTTTGGATTTCTTTTTGGATTTTGGGGTTACAGGTTTTGATGTTGCTGGTACAAATTTGATTTCAAACTCAGTTTTCATTTTATCCATTTTCTCTTTAATGTTTTCATTATGTTTGAGTTTGGAGCCCTTTTTATACGAGCAATCATCAGTAAGATGATTGAATAAGCCACATATTTCACATGGCTTTTTCTTCATCTTAAGTTGATCATCTGCTGAAGAAGATGAAACTACTGAACACTTGTTCTTCAGCAGTTTGCTATCATAGTAGCATTTTTCTTGCTTTAGTACCTGCTTTCTTGATATCTTCTTCAGTAGTTTTCCCACCCTTTCTACTTGCAGTTTTCTTTCCTTTAGTACGTGTAGTAGTTTGGGCTTGTTCTCCAGGTGTTATGACATTCTTTTTAGTACTTTCAGTACTTTGTGAAATATCACCTGGAGTGATCAACTTTGTGATCATGTGAGTGTCAGCATTTGAACCATCAACATCAGCTGATAGTTTCTGAGAGGAATTAATGCTGACTTCTACTTCTGATGGTGTTGTATCAGATAGTAGATCACATGATGAAAATGATTGGTTATTGCTTTCACCATCAGATTCTACCTCTGCTCTGGGAGTAAAGTCTGTAGGAGGAGCAGTGTGATTATAACCAATGCCAAGCTTCACATTGAAAGCAGATTGCTTACTAAGAAGCATTTCAAAACCCTTGCAAGAATTTACCCATCGATCACACTCTACCTGGGTAGTTGCAAGTGTTTCTTTGAGGTCTGTGTACTTCTCTACAAGTATCTCTTCCCTAGCCTTATCATCAGTGATTTGGCATTTAAGTTTGTAAATCTCATCATTCTTATCATTAATCAGAGACTCAAATTCAGCTTTGCTTTTGGAAATTGTTTGTTCTAGCTCGATGTTCTTGTTAATTAAAGCTACATTTGCTTCTCTAATAGATGCAAATGCGGCTATGCATGTTTCAGAACATAGTTTGGCTTTTGCCTCGAGGATACCTGTGATACCTGTGGTGTAGAGGCATTAGAGGATGAAGTATCAGCAGACTCCAAAGCCATAAGAGCTAGATTTCCAAAAGGACTGTCACCACCATGTTGACCAGCACCAGAGAACAGTTGTTCATGACCAGACAAATCATCTGGTAAACTGCTCCAGTCAACAACTCCTGGGGTGAAAAAGCTGTGTTGTTGAGGTTGAGTTTGTTGATGAGATTGGGAAGGTTGAGGTTGAGGTAATGCATGTGGTTGTTGTGCAATTGGAGCTTGAACCGGATTTGGCTGAGGCAAGTAATAGTAGGGAAAAGGATATGACATTGGACCCTGGGGGACAAAGTATGTAGGAGATACAGGATGTGAATGATGACCAGAACCAGCAGGATGTTGCCCTTGTTTTGTGGACTAGTGCTAGGAAAAGTCACAAAGGGTGCAGAAGAGTTAGATCCAGTTGATCTGTACTCTCTTGCAAAGTGTCCAAGCCTTTGTCATTTGTGACACCTCAACTTACTCTTGTCAAAACCAACTTTGGTTTTGCCAGAGAGTCCAGGAAATTTCCTGCCAGTTCTCTTGTAGAACTTCTGAGATCTGATATTAACTAAGGCCATTTGGCTTAGAATATCCATCTCTTCTAAATCATCATGAGCAATTCCCTTCAGATCATCCATGATGAAGCATAGATTGTCACTATTACTGCCAGAATGACTATGAATACCAACAAATGCATGATCCGAATTGTTTGAAGAGAAATCAATATGCTCATCATAATTGCTTTCAGATGCAGCATATTCTGACTCATGACCAACCAAGGCAGTGTTCCCTGGTATAAAGTCATCAGTGAGCTTTCCTGATGATGACAGTTTCCTTTTTTGCTCTATCTCTCTTTCGAATGTAAGCAGTTTCTCATGAAGTTGGGTGAGAGATAAGCTATCCAGATTTGCACAGGAGCGTAGGACAATAGTGTATGTGTCCCATCTCTCAGGAAGTGATCTGAGGAATCTGTTATTCATCTGGCTATTGGTGTATTCCTGTTTCACCATTTTCAGCTCAGAGATCAAAGAGGAAAAACGCTCAAACTGTTGAGTCAATGTCTCACCCTTGCTATGAGAGAATGTCTCATATTGTTTGGCAAGGATTTCTCTGTTGTTTGCTAAGACCTCATCAGTTCCACCGAATTGTTCCTTCAGTGCCTTCCAGAGGTCATGAGCAGTTTCATGATGCATAAGCCCTGAATAGATTTCATTCGGCAGTGCCATGGCCAGAATTCCATGGGCTTTAGCGTCAATCTCAAACAGATTCCGATCTTCATATGAGTATTGTTCCTTCTTCTACGGACCATTTGATTGGTTTCCGGATTGTTCACCATAGGCTTATGTGGTCCATGTACCACAGATGTCCAACAACCTGAACTGTTAACAGACATGTGATGAAGCATCCTTCGTTGCCATATGTTATACTCAGTCCTAACCAGCATCGGAGGCTTGGTTGAGGAACCGGTATTGTGAGGGTCATGAGAAGGAGTAGTCATCTCAGATTCAATCAAATTCAATTAAGCTATAACAGATTTAGAACAAAACACAACAAACCAAATTGAACCAAGAGAGATCTCAAAATTAATAAACGAAAGCGGCAGAAAATCAATAATCTATAACTAGTTCTTGCAAATAAGCTAATTCAATCAAACACAGATATCAAATAGCAGTTTCAATGATCAACTGTTAGATCGATCAATGATTAACCAGCTCTAATACCATTTGTTAGGATCAGTGATCTACGTTTGATTGATTTGAGAGTATAGCAGCAGAGAACAAACAATGAATTAGCCAATTCACAAGAACACAAAAGATATTCAACGTAAGAACAAACGGTTATAGACAGAAAGAATTCTGCAAAATATATTTCATTCAATATTCGCTTTCATGGTAACAGAATGTCACACATACAATTAGGTCAACACCTCTTATATAGGAGATGTGACGTCTGCTGATGTCACTTGATAGTGACATCTAACATAATTTATTCAAACTACTGATATTTAACACAACTACTGAAGATGTCAAAAAGCTGACATCTTCTTACAAAAATGCTAAGTGTTAACTATCACTACAACTACTGAAAAGAAACTACTAAAACTACAACGACTGAAGAACATGCTCTTCAGTCATTTTACAAATACTGAAACAAAAAGAAAACTACCGAAAGGAAACCATCACAACAACTGAAGAATGCTTCTTCAGCTGTTGTAACAAACTCTGAAGGCTTCAGTACTTGTACTTGAACTTCAGCTGTTGTCATCAGCTAATGTCTTCAGTCTTTGTACTTCAGCAGTTGATCTTCAGTACTTGTTCGTCACTATTGATCTTCAGACTTTGGTCTTCAGCTGTGAAGTCTTCAGTACTTTAGTCTTCAGCTGTTGAAGTCTTCAGTACTTAGTCTTCAGCTGTTGAAGTCTTGAGTACTTTAGTCTTCAGCTGTTGATCTTCAGACTTTGGTCATCAGCTTTTGAAGTCTTCAGTACTTTAGTCTTCAGCTGTTGAAATCTTCAGACTTTGTCAAACAGCTGATCAAGTCTTCAGCAGTTGTTGTGATGTCTGTGGGACTTAGAGGTTTTCTCTGATCAGGCTCATTGGTTCTTTTGGTCCAACAACTCCCCCTGAACCAATGCAGCCAAAACCTCTAACTTATTGAAGATGTCCCACTTATTATGGCAGAATTGGTCTTTTTGTCTTCTAGATCAGCTCAGAAGTGACCCTTTTTAAGCACAGGCCTGGGAAGAAGTCTCAATGATCTGTTTGGCAAAGTATGAATGGGAACTCTGTCTTGGGAACTGGACACAGAGTTGTTACCCCTTCCATGAGATCTACTTCTCTACTATAAGTCTGTATGAATCTCTTGTGTAGGCCTCAAGGAAGGTAATTTGTTCCTCCATGGTCAGCTCTCCAGCACCTCCTTCAAAATGATTCAGGCCCATAGTACTCAGATAGGTATTTGACATGTTTCCCGTTCTTTAGCTCCATAGTTGTTATTATTCTATAAGCAAATTCATCGGGATGATTACCCTCTAGGACAACTGGAGCTCATTCTTTCTGACTTCTTCAAGCCTCTTATATACTAACCCCTTTTCACCATTTATTTTCCAACATCTTCTGTGGGGTTTGGTTAGCTTTAAAGCTTCTTGAAGTGTTCTAGGATTTCCCAGGGTGATACTACAAAGACCAGTGAGATCACTTCATCTACAGTCTTCTTCACCTAGCCAATGTATCTCTGAGGAATGTTTTTCTTGAGAATCGTGTGAGACACCCTGGATCAGGCCAAATCCTCACTCTCTCCTTTTGATATTGAAATGTATGCTTAGAGTGTATATAATCTGAGAGCATGCTTCTTCATGTTGATGATAGAAGATGTGGCTTCATATGCTTTCTCAACCCTCCTCAACAATTCCTCATTGTGTTGTTTGTGAAGCTCTTCTTCTTCTAGTTTCACTTTCACAATTTGTCTTTGATTTTCAGGAGTAATTGTTGGAGAGTGACTTGTGCCTTCGGCAACTGTATAATAGCTGAGAGTGGCAGCCTATCTTCATCTTCATCATCATCTTCTTCATCATCTTCTAGCCTCAATACCCTTCTCTTCTTCTTCTGGGGTACATCATCGGCTATTGGTTTTGAGGGAAAGGGAGTTGGTTTGGTAGGTTGTTGTTTTGGTGGTTTAGGTGTGGGAATGTTGATAGGCTGTTCTAGCATTTTGGAAGTAAGTGTGGCTTTAGATTGCTTGGCTAGTTCAGTCCTGCTCCCAGCATCAGCTTCATTCAAAGCTTCAATAAGTAATCCTTTAGTGTATACTTCAGACGAACAAATCTTGGTGGTTATGCCAAGATGTTGTCCCTGGACCAAGCCTTTATTTCGATCATTGATCTTCCAAGATATTTTGCTATAAATCTGATCATGATCTCCAGCCTTTCTCTTTCTAACACATCATAACTTGCCCATCTGTTTTGGATTTCAATCTCTAATCTTCTGATCTCAGAGTCAAGTTTGTCAGTGTCATGGCCTTGCCTACACAACTGATCAATGATGTTATCCATTGATCTGTTGTGTTCAGCATCAGCCTCTTTTACCATCATCAGCTCCAAGGCAGACTCCTTCTCATTCTTCTTTTTCTTTGATTTCTCCATGTCAGCTTCCTTCCCCTTCTCTTTTCAATCTCCACAGCCAACTCCTTCTCTTTTTCCACTTCTGTCACTTCTGTTTCTTTCTCTCTCTTTCCCCTCTGCACTCCTCTTTCTTTTGCTTTCACTGACTGAATCTCCCCCTTTTTGGTTGCATTGGTTGCAAGGGTTTGATTGTCAGAAAGCTTTTTGCCCACAACTTCCTCTATTAAGGGTTGTATTACTGAGGAAAGCCTCTTATCAATGGTTTGGATCACTATATCAGTGATTATAGGTGTGATGAGAGGTAGGGAATTTTGGAAAATAGCAGCTATTTGCTCAGGGGGGTTCTATTCTTGAGAAATAGTGCGAGAAGTAGAGGTAGGTGGCTGAGAATTTGGGAGTGGCTCTGTGTTTAGGAGACCTTCAGATGAAGGTGCCATCTGTGGGGTTTGAGAGGCAGATGGTCTTTGATCCGCAGAAGTTTTGGCAAGCAGCTCTTTGAGTCTGCTCACCTTCTCTTCCAGGATGGTGTTTTGGGCTAATACATCGTAAAAAGCCCCCTGACATCATTAGTGGTTTCCGAATCACCTGACCTCCTAATAGAATCAGGATGAACATGCACTGAGTGTAGATCAGTTGTAGCATGTGCCCCTTTCTCTTGGAACTGGGGACTTCCTGCCTCAGGACTATGTCCTTCATCAGCAGTTGCCTGTGGTAAGGTCTTAGTAATGGTACCAACTACATCCTCATCATATGCTGAAGCAGGATAAGTGGCAGCCTCACCAGAAGTTCCGATTTGGTAATCTAATAAAATTGCTTATATTTTAATCAAAATTATGCAACTGCATATTAGTGGATCAATGTCTTCACAAAAGCTTACTACATATATGGGAAAGGAACTAGTTATACGAAAAACATTAAACAACACTAATTCTAGCATTGATTGCTAATCCATTTGGTAACAACCTCAAATGCTACGGAGTTTTGATTCTCAAACCTTCTGCACACACTACCAAACAAATTTAATTAGATCTTATTGTAAGATTTATTGTTGTCACACTAATCGATCACACATTGAACGAAGGATCTACTGTTTACTCAAAACCAAAACCGAACACCATACCTCATGATTGAGCCTTAAAATCATTCCACTTCTATCCAAAACTTATCCATAACATTCCACAACCAGTGTCAAATTATTGCCTCAAAATTCATTGAATCAATCTAAATGACACTATCAAAGTACGTAATCATTTTTCAACCACGAACGGATGGAAAAGAAGTGTAAATGATGAATAAACTAGTCGAAATTCACTAAAGTAGAAGGGAATATCAAATTACAACGGAAATAAAACTAATCACACGTGAAACGTAATGTGTGATTGATGAAAAGAAGCCAAATCAAGTTAATAAGACAAATCAAATAAAATTACTTATATTTTGATCAAAATTGTGCAACTGCATATTAGTGGATCAATGTTTTCACAAAAGCTTAACTAAATTTATGGGGAAGGAACTAATTATACGAAAAACATTAAACAACACTAATTCTAGCAATGATTGCTTTTCCTTTTGTAACAACCTCAAATGCTACGGAGTTTCGATTTTCAAGCCTTCTGAACACACTGCCAATCAAATTTAGTCAAATCTTATTATAAGATTCATTGTTATCACACTAATAGATCACACATTGAACCTAGGATCTACTATTTAGTCAAAACAAAAGCCGAACACGATACCTCATGGATGACCCTTAAAATCAATCCACTTCTGTCGAAAACTTATCAACAACATTCCACAACCAATTTCGAATATATTGCCTCAAAATCCATTGAATCAATCTAAATAACAACTATCGATCCACGGAATCCTTTTGCACCACGAAAGGAAGGAAAAGAGGTGTAAATGACGAATAAACTAGTCGAATGTCATTAGATTAGAAGGGAAAAACAAATTACCATGGATATAAAACTAATCAGATGTCAACGAGAAACGTAATGTGTGATTAATGAAAAAGAAGTCAAATCGAGTTAATAAGACAAATTAAATATATTCCTTATATTTTAATCAAAATTATACAGCTACATGTTGGTAGATCAACGTATTCATAAAAGCTTAACTAAAATTATGGGAAATGAACTAGTAATACCAAAACATTAAACATCACTAATCTCACGTTGATTGCTTTTGATTTTGGTAACAACTTCAAATGCTATGGAGTTCTGATTCTTAAGACATATAAACACACTACCAAACAATTTTAAACAAATCTTATTATAAACTACATTGAAAACACACTAATCGATCACACATTGAACCTAGCATCTATTGTTTACTCAAAACCAAAACTAAACACGATAGCTCACGAATTTTACTAGAGTAGAAGGGAAAATCTAATTACAATGGAAATAAAACTAATCAGATGTCAAATGAGAAACATAATGTTTGATTGATGAAAAAGAAGTCAAATCAAGTTAATAAGACAAATTAAAAAAAATTTCTTATATTTTAATCGAAATTATACAACTACATATTCTTGGATCAATGTCTTCACAAAAGCTTAACTAAATACATGGGCAAGGAACTTATTATACGAAAAATATTAAACAATACTAAATCTAGCATTAATTGCTTTTCCTTTTGGTAACAACCTCAATGCTACGGAGTTTCGATTCTCAAGCCTTCTGTACACACTGCCAAACAATTTTAATCAATATTATAAAAAGATTCAATATTATCACACTTATCGATCACATATTGAACCTAGGATCTAGTGTTTACTCAAAACCAAAACCGAGTACGATTCTCGTGAATGAGCCTTAAAATCAATCCACTTCTATCCAAAACATATCCGCAAAATTCGACAACCATTTCGAATATTATTTCCTCAAAATCCATTGAATCAATCTAAATAATCATTGTCGATCCACATAATCCTTTTTCAACCATGAAAGGAAGGAAAAGAGGTGTAAATGACCAATATACTAGTCGAATTACCCTAGAGTAGAAGGGAATATCAAATTACAATGGAAATAAAACTAATCAGATGTCAAATGACAAAGTAATGTATGACTGATGAAAAAGACGTCAAATCAAGTTCATAAGACAAATTAATTAAAATTACTTATTTTTAATCTAAATATGCAACTACAAGTTCAAAGATCAATGTTTTCACAAAAGCATAACTAAATTCGTGGGAATGAACTAGTAATATAAAAACATTAAACAACACTAATTTCACATTGATCACTTTTGATTTTGGTAACAACTTCAAATGCTATGGAGGTTCAATTCTAAGACATCTAAACACACTACCAACAAATTTATCAAATCTTATTTTAAGCTTCATTGTAAAGACACAATCGATCACACATTGAACCTAGCATCTATTGTTTACTCAAAACCAAACCGAACACGATACCACACCAATTACCCTTAAACTCAATCCACTTCTACCCAAAACTTACCCACATCATTCCACAACTAATTTCATATATTCTTGCCTTAAAATCCATTGAATCAATCTTAATGAAAACTGACGATCCAATGAATCCTTTTTCGACCACGAATGGTAGGAAATGAGGTGTAAATGACGAACAAACTACTCAAATTTCACTAGTGGAGAAGGGAAAATAAAATTACTATGGAAATAAAACTAATCACATGTCAAACGAGAAACGTAATGTGTGATTGATGAAAAAAAAGTCAAATCAAGTTAGTAAGACAAATTAAATAAAATTTCTTATATTTTAATCGAAATTATACAACTACATGTTGGTAAATCAATGTATTCACAAAACCTTAACTAAATTCATGGGAAATGAACTAGTTATACACAAACATTAACAACACTAATCTCGCATTGATTGCTTTTGTTTTGGTAACAATTTCAAATGCTATGGAGTTTCATATCTTAAGACATCTAAACACACTACCAAACAATTCAATCAAATCTTATTATAAGCTTCATTGTAAACACACTAATAGATCACATATTGAACCTAGCATGTATTGTTTACTGAAAATCAAAATCGAACATGATACCACACGAATGACCCTTACAACTCCACTTCTACCCAAAACAATTCATCAAACTAATTTCCACATATTGTTGCCTCAAAATCTAGTGAATCAATCTAAATGACAACTATCGATCCAATGAATCGTTTTTCGACCACGAAGGGAAGGAATGAGGTGTAAGTGATGATTAAACTACTCGAATTTCACTCGGGAAATAACAATGCAAATAAAACCAATCAGATGTCAAACCTGAAACATAATGTGTGGTTGATGAAAAAGAAGTCAAATCAAGTTAATAAGATAAATCAAATACAATTACTTATATTTTAATCAAAATTATGCAACTACATGTTAGTGGATCAATGTCTTCACAAAAGCCTAACTAAAAACATGGAACAGATTATACGAAAAACATTAAACAACACTAAATCGAGCATTGATTGCTCTTCCTTTTGGTAACAACCTCAAATGCTACGGAGTTTCGATTCTCAAGCCTTCTATACACACTTCCTAACAAATTTAATCAAATTTTATTATAAGATTCAATGTTATCACACTAATCGATCACACATTGAACCTTGGATCTATTGTTTACTCAAAACCAAAACCGAAAACGATACCTCACGAATGACCCTTAAAATCAATCCACTTCTATCCAAAACATATCCACAAAATTCCACAACCAATTTCAAATATTATTGCCTCAAAATCCATTGAATCAATCTAAATGACAATTGTCGATCCACGGAATCCTTTTTCAACCACGAAGGGAAGGAAAAGAGGTGTAAATGACGAATAAACTAGTCGAATTTCTCTAGAGTAGAAGGGAAAATCAAATTACAATGGAAATAAAACTAATAAGATGTCAAACGAGAAATGTAATGTGTGATTGATGAAAAAGAAGTCAAATGGAGTTAATAAGACAAATTAAATAAAATTAATTATATTTTAATCAATATTATACAACTACATGTTGGTAGATCAATGTATTCACAAAAGCTTAACTAAATTCATGGGAAATGAACTAGTTATACAAAAACATTAAATAACACTAATCTCGCAATGATTGCTTTTGATCTTGGTAACAACTTCAAATGCTATGGAGTTTCGATTCTTAAGACATCTAAACACACTACCAAACAAATTTAATCAAATCTTATGATAAGCTTCATTGTAAACACACTAATCGATCACACATTGAACCTAGATTTATTTTTTACTCAAAACCAAAACCGAACACGATTCCACACAAATTACCCATAAACTCAATCCACTTCTACCCAAAACTTATCCACAACATTTCACAACTAATTTCGCATATTATTGCCTCAAAATCCATTGAATCAATCTAAATGACGACTGTCGATCCACGGAATCCTTTTTCAACCACGAAGGGAAGGAAAAGAGGTGAAAATGACGAATAAACTAGTCAAATTTCACTTGAGTAGAAGGGAAAATCAAATTACAATGGAAATAAAACTAATTAGATGTCAAACGAGAAACGTAATGTGTGATTGATGAAAAAGAAGTCAAATTGAGTTAATAAGACAAATAATAACATTACTTATATTTTAATCGAAATTATACAATTACATGTTGGTAGATCAATGTATTCACAAAAGCTTAACTAAATTCATGGGAAATGAACTAGTTATACAAAAACATTAAACGACACTAATCTCGCAATGATTGCTTTTGATCTTGGTAACAACTTCAAATGCTATGGAGTTTCGATTCTTAAGACATCTAAACACACTACCAACCAAATTTAATCAAATCTTATTATAAGCTTCATTGTAAACACACTATCAATCACACATTGAACCTAGCATCTATTGTTTACTCAAACGAAAACCGAACACGATATCACACGAATTACCATTAAACTCAATCCACTTCTACCCAAAACATATCCACAACATTCCACAACTAATTTTCGCATATCATTGCCTCAAAATCCATTGAATCAATCTAAATGAAAACTATCGATCCAATGAATCCTTTTTCGACCACGAAAGGTAGGAATGAGGTGTAAATGATGAATAAACTACTAAATTTCACTAGAGGAGAAGGGAAAATCAAACTACTATGGAAATAAAACTAATCAGATGTCAAACGAGAAACGTAATGTGTGATTGATGAGAAAGAAGTCAAATGAAGTTACTAAGACAAATCAAATAAAATTACTTATATTTTAATCAAAATTATGCAACTACATATTAGTGGATCAATGTCTTCACAAAAGCTTAACTAAACACATGGGGAAGGAACTGATTACACGAAAACATTAAACAACACTAAATCTAGCATTAACTGCTTTGCCTTTTGGTAACAACCTCAAATGCTAAGGAGTTTTGATTCTCAAGCTTTTTGAACACACTGCCTAACAAATTAATCAAATTATTATAAGATTTAATGTTATCACACAAATCGATCACACATTTAACCTAGGATCTATTGTTTACTCAAAACCAAAACTGAACAAGATACATCACGAATAACCCATAAAATCAATCCAATTCTATCTAAAACATATCCATAAAATTCGACAACCAATTTTGAATATTATTTCCTCAAAATCCATTGAATCAATCTAACTGACAATTGTCGATACACGGAATCCTTTTTCAACCATGAAGGGAAGGAAATAGTTGTAAATGACGAATAAACTAGTCGAATTTCTCTAGAGTAGAAGGGAAAATCAAATTACAATGGAAATGAAACTAATAAGATGTCAAACGAGAAAGTAATGTGTGATTGATGAAAAAGAAGTCATATCGAGTTAATAAGACAAATAAAATAAAATTACTTATATTTTATCTAAATTATAAGACTACATGTTCGTAGATCAATGTATTCACAAAAGCTTAACTAAATTCATGGGAAATGAACTAGAAATACAAAAACATAAACAACACTAATCTCGCATTGATTGCTTTTGTTTGGTAACAACTTCAATGCTATGGAGTTTCATATCTTAAGACATGTAAACACACTACCAAATAAATTTTATCAAATCTTCTTATAAGCTTTATTGTAAACACATAAATAGATCACACATTGAACCTAGCATCTATTGTTTACTCAAAACCATAACCGAACACGATACCACACACGAATTACCCTTACACTCAATCCACTTCTACCCAAAAGTTATCCATAACATTCCACAACTATTTCGCATATTATTAATTCAAAATCCATTGAATCAATCTAAATGAAAACTGTCCATCCATAGAATCCTTTTTCAACCATGAAGGGAAGGAAAAGAAGTGTAAATGACGAATAAACTAGTCGAATTTTACTAGAGTATAAGGGAAATCAAATTACAATGGAAATAAAACTAATCAGATGTTAATTGAGAAACGTAATGTGTGATTGATGAAAAAGAAGTCAAATTGAGTTAATAAGACAAATTAAATAAAATTACTTATATTTTAATCAAAATTATACAACTACATGTTGGTAGATCAATGTATTCACATAAGCTTAACTAAATTCATAGGAAATGAACTAGTTATACAAAAACATTAAACAACACTAATCTCGCATTGATTGCTTTTGATTTTGGTAACAACTTCAAATGCTATGGAGTTTCGATTCTTAAGACATCTAAACACACTACCAAACAAATTTAATCAAATCTTATTATAAGCTTCATTGTAAACACACTAATCGATCACACATTGAACCTAGCATCTATTGTTTACTCAAAATCAAAACCGAACACGATATCACACGAATTACCCTTAAACTCAATCCACTTCTACCCAAAACTTATCCACAACTAATTTCACATATTATTGCCTCAAAATCCATTGAATCAATCTAAATGAAAACTGTCGATCCAATGAATCCTTTTTCGACCACCAAAGGTAGGAAATGAGGTGTAAATGACGAATAAACTACTCAAATTTCACTAGAGGAGAAGGGAAAATCAAATTACTATGGAAATAAAACTAATCAGATGTCAAACGAGAAACGTAATGTGTGATTGATGAAAAAGAAGTCAAATCAAGTTAATAAGAGAAATTATATAAAATTTCTTATATTTTAATCGAAATTATACAACTACATGTTGGTAGATCAATGTATTCACAAAAGCTTAACTAAATTCATGGGAAATGAACTAGTTATACAAAAACATTAAACAACACTAATCTCGCATTGATTGCTTTTGTTTTGGTAACAACTTCAAATGCTATGGAGTTTCATATCTTAAGACATCTAAACACACTACCAAACAAATTTAATCACATCTTATGATAAGCTTTATCGTAAACACACAAATAGATCACACATTGAACCTAGCATCTATTGTTTACTCAAAACCATAACCAAACATGATACCACACCAATTACCCTTAAACTCAATCCACTTCTACCCAAAACTTATCCATAACATTCCATAACTAATTTCGCATATTATTAATTCAAAATCCATTGACTCAACCTAAATGAAAACTGTCCATCCACAGAATCCTTTTTCAACCATGAAGGGAAGGAAAAGAAGTGTAAATGACGAATAAACTAGTCGAATTTTACCAGAGTAGAAGGGAAATCAAATTACAATGGAAATAAAACTAATCAGATGTTAATTGAGAAACGTAATGTGTGATTGATGAAAAAGAAGTCAAATTGAGTTAATAAGACAAATTAAATTAAATTACTTGTATTTTAATCAAAATTATACAACTACATGTTGGTAGATCAATGTTTTCACAAAAGCTTAACTAAATTCATAGGAAATGAACTAGTTATACAAATACATTAAACAACAGTAATCACGCATTGATTGCTTTTGATTTGGTAACAACTTCAAAAGCTATGGAGTTTCGATTCTTAAGACATCTAAACACACAACCAAACAAATTTAATCAAATATTATTATAAGCTTCATTGTAAACACACTATCGATCACACATTGAACCTAGCATCTATTGTTTACTCAAAACCAAAACCGAACACGATATCACACGAATTACCCTTAAACTCAATCCACTTCTACCCAAAATATCCACAACATTACACAACTAATTTTCGCATATTATTGCCTCAAATCCATTGAATCAATCTAAATGAAAACTGTCGATCCAATGAATCCTTTTTCGACCACCAAGTAGGAAATGAGGTGTAAATGACGAATAAACTACTCAATTCACTAGAGGAAGGGAAATTAACTACTATGGAAATAAAACTAATCAGATGTCAAACGAGAAACGTAATGTGTGATTGATGAAAAGAAGTCAATGAAGTTACTAAGACAATGTAAGGCCCCGTTCCCGGGACGCTTACAGCTGGGTTCTCATCGCACATAAAACGTATAATTACATTTGTATTTAATAAATCGCAGCGGAAAACTAAAATAAGTTTCATATCCATGTAAATGCTTTTGCAAACTAATACAACATTCATTACAAAAATAGTTTGTTCGCATTACAATGCAAAAAAACATTAATCAAAAGAATGTCATCTCAAAAGAGCTGAGTAGTCGCCCGTGCCATCCTCAGCAATCATTACCTGCCAACTGGAAACACATCAAAGTCAGCGTTGCTGAGTGAGTTCTAGTTTTATAAATAAACATACTTTACTTTCCGATAAAACCGTTCGTTACTTTTACATGATCACACATCGTACGTACACATAGATAATATCATTATTATCTTCCTCATTCGTTCATTCCTTCTTTCATTACCTTACTTGCGCATCGGACATCATCCCACCAATACCATGTGCTACACCCCGTTAGTCGTAGCTACCGGGCCGAAGTCAACGAATGACAGCTAAACGTATGCCGCGGTACTAGGAGTAACCGTCAGTCTTAGCTACGGGCCGAAGTCAACGAATGACAGCTAAACGTATGCCACAGTACTAGGGGTGAGCGGTAGAGGTTTTACATTTAGGGTCAATCACCAAGATGGACCCGTATCCGTTGTGTGCAAGACGTTCATTCGTTCATCATGTTCCTCTTTCTTTATCTTTCACTTTACGTTACATAATACTTCGTTCATTCATCATAACAAGTAAAGCCACAGGAAAGATATTATACATCATATAAGGAACATAAACATGCATCAACATCACATCATACATGGCAACATCATACATACACAATGCACATCATCACCCTCATCATGCCCAACATGCTTTCTAAGACCTCGATCGTCATCTTAAAAACTCTTATGGGAACCTTTACATCAACACTTACATCTGCACCTTCCCCCGAAAGTCAGAAGTCAATCTACACCTTCCTCGGGTTCAACAGCCCTATTCGGGCGTATGGACACCCTTCAGTCGCATTGCCTCCATGCGACTGAACATCATGCGACTGAACTAATACGGATGAACACCTATGCGAATGAACATCCAGTCGTGCAATGGACCCTCAGTCGCATGACTCCCATGCGACTGGCCCTCCAGTCGTGCGAATGAACCCCAATCGTGCGAATGAACCCCAATCGTGCGAATGGACCCCAATCGCACCCTAATCGGCCGTATGGCCTCCATTCGGCCTCCAGTCGGTCGCCTAGCCCTAACTGATGCAGAATGCAGTTCAACCCGACTGCAGCCGAGGGTTTTCGGCCCCCAAACTCATCTAAACCCATTTTAAGCCTAAATCGGCCATCCTAAACCTTAGGGATGCATACCATAACATCATTCAAGCACAACCAAGCAAGAAATCAAGCCCCAAGCGGGTCCTACGCATACATACACACATACATACGGGTTTTCACCCAAAATCGCGAAAAAGGGTTTTCAGATGTTTTCCAGCCCCAAAATCATTCAAAAACATGTAAAAGAGGGGTCCTAGAACTCACCTAAACGAGCACAAAAACAAGAGCTTCGATTCGGCTTGCTTCACGACGATTTTGGCGACCCGAACCAACCCGAACCAACACTTTTTCCTCTTTTTCTCCTCTTCTTTACTCTTCTCCCTTTATGAAGCTGAAATGTGGATGTGGGGAGAGTGGGCTGCCCTCTCCCTACATATATCACCACATTTCCCAACTTTTCTTCGTTGGCGAGTTTGGTCCCTCGACTTTTGGACTTTATTTCTTTTCTTTCTTCACCGGTTTCAAAATAATAAATATCCGGGTGTTACAAGTCCCCCCCGTTTAATAGGTTTCGTCCCCGAAACCTGTTATTCGTCAAACAAACGTGGATAATGCTGTCTCATTTCTTCTTCAGTCTCCCACGTTGACTCGGATCCCTTCCTGTGCTTCCACTGTACACGCACAAGAGGAACCACTTTATTCCTTAGCCTCTTTCTTTACGATCGATGATTGCCACCGGTTGCTCCATATAATTGAGCCTTTCATCTATTTTAATGTCTTCCAATGGAACAATCATGTCTCATCAGCTATACACTTTCTCAGATGAGATACATGGAATGTCGAGTGAATCCCACTTAACTCATCCGGCAACTCCAATCTATAGGCACCTCCCCTACTCGAGCAATGATTCGGAAAGGGCCTATATATCTTGGGCTCAACTTGCCCCGCTTTCTGAACCTGATAATACCCTTCCAAGGTGAGACCTTTAGCATAACCCGGTCACCCACCTGAAACTCAATTGGCCTACGTCGCTTATCGGCATACGACTTCTGTCTATCCTTGCCGCCTTCATGAAGGCTTTAATCTTTTCAAGCTTCTCTGTCGTAGCCTCGATTACCTCGACGCTCCCCAATTCCTTCTGACCAATATCACCCCAACAAACGGGTGGTCTGCATCTCTACCGTATAGCATCTCATATGGTGGCATACCAATACTGGCATGATAGTTGTTGTTGTATGAGAATTCAGCTAACGGTAAGTGGTCATCCCAACTTCCACCAAAATCGATCACACACGCCCGAAGCATGTCTTCCAGTGTCTGAATGGTCCTTTCTGACTGACCATCAGTCTGGGGATGATAAGCCGTGCTAATACGTAACCTCATCCCATAGCATCGTGGAATTTCTTCCAAAATTTAGATGTAAACCGAGTGTCACGATCAGACACAATAGACACCAGCACACCATGACGAGTTACAATTTCCTTGATGAACAGATCAGCCAACCTCTCCGATGAATACGTCTCGCGGATCGTAGAAAATGAGCGCTCTTCGTCAGACGATCAACTATCACCCATATGGCATCGTACCCTTTCGGGTACGCGCAGCTTCGTAATGAAGTCCATGGTGATGTGCTCCCCATTTCCATTCTGGTATATCCAAAGGTTGTATCTTCCCATACGGCTTTTGATGCTCTGCCTTCACCTGTAAGCAAGTAAGGCACTTACTCACATACTCCACCACGTCGCGCTTCATACCCGGCCACCAATTCTTTCTTCATGTCATGGTACATTTTCGTGGCACCAGATGAATGGAGTATCGAGTCTTGTGGGCTTCATCCATTATCTTCACCCGAAGATCCCCAAAACGAAGAATCCACACACACGCCGAATCGAGTTCCAACACCGAGTGTGTTTTCACCCAATTCCCCAACCAGACCTCTCATTCTTTCCGAGTTAAGGTGGTCTTCTTTCAATGCCTCATCTTGCAACTCCTTAACTTGCTTCATCACATCGGAGGTCATGAATAATTGATAAGCTTCCACCCGAATCGGTTCGGCCTTTCCTTCCGGCTAAGGGCATCCGCCACCACATTAGCTTTGCCTGGATGGTAATGGATCTCGCAATCATAATCCTTTATAAGTTCCAACCATCTCCTCTGCCTCATGTTCAGGTCTTTTGCTCGAAGAAGTACTTCAAGCTCTTATGATCGGTGAATATGGTGCACTTCGTCCCGTAGAGATAGTGCCTCCAAATCTTTAGTGCAAAGACCACGGCTGCTAGCTCCAAGTCATGAGTAGGATAATTGGCCTCATGAACCTTTAACTGTCGAGATGCATAGGCTATAACCTTCCCTCTCTGCATTAACACACACCCCAACTCTGAGTAGGAAGCATCAGTATAAACACTAGATCTTCACTTCCGTCGGGTAGGGACAGGACTGGAGCTTGAGTCAGTCTTGCCTTCAGCTCTTCGAACGCCTTCTCTTTGAGCTTGACCCCATACAAACTTCACATCCTTTCGGGTCAACTTAGTTAGTGGAGAAGCAATCTTAGAGAAGTCTTGGATGAATCTTCTATAGTAGCCCGCCAAGCCCAAGAAACTACGGATCTCGGATGGCGTCTTTGGTGACTTCCATTGCATAACCGCCTCCACCTTCGCCGGTCAACCATAATCCATCAGGATTCACCACATGACCCAAAAACTGAACTTCGCGCAACCAAAATGCGCACTTGGAGAATTTAGCATACAATTTCTCCCTTCTCAACGTCTCTAGAACCTCTCGAATGTGACCGGCATGCTCAATCTCGCTCTTCGAATAAAAATATCATCAATAAACACAATCACTGACTTATCCAACATAGGCCGACACACACGGTTCATCAGATCCATAAAAGCAGCTGGCGCGTTGGTCAAACCAAAGGACATGACAAGAAACTCGTAATGGCCATAGCGCGTACGGAAAGCTGTTTTAGGGATATCTTGCTCCTTCACCTTCAACTGATGATAACCAGATCGAAGATATATCCTCGAGAACCAACTAGCACCCTGAAGCTGATCGAACAAATCATCTATCCTCGGTAAGGGGTAGCGGTTCTTCACTGTCAACTTGTTCAGTTCGCGTAGTCAATGCACATCCTCATACTACCATCCTTCTTCTTTACAAATAGGACCGGAGCACCCCAAGGAGAGATACTCGGTCTAATGAACCCCTTATCAAGTAGCTCTCGCAACTGCTCCATCAACTTTTTCATCTCGGTTGGAGCCAACCGATAGGGTGCCTTGGCAACAGGTTGCACCCGTATCAGGTCAATCTGAATTCAATCTCCCTGTCGGGTGGCACTCTTGATAAGTCTTCTGGGAACACGTCTGGAAAGTCCACACAACAGGTACATCAGCTAGTTGTGGTGTTGGTGTATCCACATCCTTTACATAACCATGTAGGCGCTACATCCACGCCTCATACACTTTCCCGCCCCGCCATTGAGATCACCTTCGGAATCGTAGTAAGCCGATCACCATAACCGTTACCAAACTTCCGTCAGGCGCTGTCAACCGAACCATCTTCTTGCAACACACAATGTTTGTCTCGAAATCCCCACAACCAATCCATCCCAAGAACCAAATCGAAACCACCCAAGTCATCACAACGGTCTAACAGGAAACTTGTGACCCTCAAGTTCCACATCACACTTCTCTATCATCTCAGAAATCCTGGTAGACTTACCTATGGCAGTTTCTACATCAAAGGCGCATCAACAAGTCTACTACTAACAGGCAGCTTAGCACAGAAAGCAGCAGAAATAAAACTCTTACTAGCACCCGAATCAAATAACACAGAAGCTAAAGTCTGGTTCACTAGAAACGTACCGGACACAACGTCAGGGTCCGTCCTAGCCTCCTCCTGTGTCATCGTGAACGCCCTGGCGCTCGCCCTCGGTCCATCACTTACCTTCTTCTTCACCCCTGAACCTCTCAGTCCTCGACTTCTTACAATCTCTGCTCATATGACAGTTTCCCCACAGTTAAAAATATTTGCTCGACATGCAATCCTTCGCCATATGCCCTGTCTTCCCACACTTGAAGCACAAGTTTTGACCCAAACCTACATTCCCCGCTGTGCTCCCTTCCACACTTGCCACACCTTTTTGACCCCGCACTTGATGTGACCACACGGCGCTCATCCACCCCCATGCCTTTTTGTTACCCATCGGGGCATCACCCCGACCAAACCGTTTCCCGTTCCAGTTCCGATCACCACCACCCTTCTTACTTGCTTCAGTCACCACCACCTCTCTCGCTCATCATACACCTCCCTGCCAAATCAACCACCGACCTAAACGTGCTTGGCCGGGCGGCGATCATGTGCCGACGAACAACCACCGGTAAACCCTAAATGTACCTCTTAATTTTCCGAGACAGAGGCGTCACCTGATCAGGCACAGCCGTGCTTTCATTAAACTTGGTGGTATACTGCTGGTGTGTCATGGTTCCAGCCTCCAACTGTAAAAACTCCCTTTTCCAACTTATCCATTTCTCTGTGAGGACAGAACTCCTCAATCACCATCTTCTTCAACTCGGCCATTTCATTCTCCCGATCGCCCGATTACCTTCTGCTTGGACAATGTTATCCCACCACACAGAGCTGAATCCACAAAAGTGGGTAGCAAACTTCACCTTTTCGTCCTCTCAACACTCGCTGATATCGAGAACACTTCCATTTCCCTCACCCACCGTGAGCGGCTGCAGCGGTGCCGTTTCCATCAAAAGTAGGGGGCTTGCATCTCATAAAAAGCCCGTAATTACATCCTCGTGTCGTTTCATGCACAGGCTCTTCCTCCTCCTCATCATCATCAGATAGAACCGTTTCCGGCTCTGGTTGTTCCCGTTCCCAGAGGATCTGTTTCTTTCTTTTCTTTCCCTTCTCGTACAGCCTTATAACTTCAGTCACCACAGACGTAAGATTGTCTGCATGACCTGATGGACTTCTTCTACAACAGCCTCTTTTACCGAGGCTCTCAGATTGGCGCTTTCGTCACCACCCTCCAGATGGGGTCTCTGTTCTTCATGAACCACCCTCTCAACTCTGGGTCTCCCTCTCTTGGGTCGCGTTCAGCACCGTGACCTCCACCCCTAGAAGCTTTCGAAGATCTACCTCCGGCCATCACACGCACCCTGAAAGATTCAAACCCAACACGGTCATTCAAGGAAATAACTCAGTTTATGTCAAGTATAGTAGTCCCAAATTACAGTGGCCAGTGTGATTAGCCACTTACTTTACTCTTCATACCCCAAGTATTACTTGTCCTGACTACATCAGTATTTAAACCTACATATAACACATAACACATACCATGCGCACATAAACCGTTAACTTGACGAAAATACCTCATGCACGCAGCTACTCAGTTTGGCATCCCATTCCCTTTCCGTCACATTCTCAGTTTAAGATCAGGTTTATATTAAAATTTACCCATTTCACTTAAACCTGGCTCTGATACCAACTTGTAAGGCCCCGTTCCCGGACGCTTACAGCTGGGTTCTCATCGCACATAAAACATATAATTACATTTGTATTTAATAAATCGCAGCGGAAAACTAAAATAAACTTTCATATCCATGTAATGCTTTTGCAAACTAATACAACATTCATTACAAAATAGTTTGTTCGCATTACAATGCAAAAAAACATTAATCAAAAGAATTGCCATCTCAAAAGAGCTGAGTAGTCGCCCGTGCCATCCTCAGCAATCATTACCTGCCAACTGAAACACATCAAAGTCAGCGTTGCTGATGAGTTCTAGTTTTTAAATAAAACATACTTTACTTTCCGATAAAACCGTTCGTTACTTTTACATGATCACACCTCGTACGTACACATAGATAATGTCATTATTATCTTCCTCATTCGTTCATTCCTTCTTTCATACCTTACTTGCGCATCGGACATCATCCCAAACCAATACCATGTGCTACACCCCGTTGTCGTAGCTACCGGGCCGAAGTCAACGAATGACAGCTAAACGTATGCCGCGGTACTAGGAACCGTCCGTCTTAGCTACTGGGCCGAAGTCAACAAATGACAGCTAACGTATGCCATAGTACTAGGGTGAGCGGTAGAGGTTTTACATTAGGGTCAATCACCAAGATGGACCCCGTATCCGATGTGTGCAAGACGTTTCATTCGTTCATCATGTTCCTCTTTCTTTATCTTTCACTTTACGTTACATAATACTTCATCATTCATCATAACAAGTAAAGCCACAGGAAAGATATACATACATCATAATAAGGAACATAAACATGCATCAACATCACATCCTACATGGCAACATCATACATACACAACATGCAACATCATCACCCTCATCATGCCCAACATGCTTTCTAAGACCTCGATCGTCATCTTAAAAACTCTTATGGGAACCTTTACATCAACACTTACATCTGCACCTTCCCCCGAAAGTCAGAAGTCAATCTACACCTTCCTCGGGTTCAACAGCCCTATTCGGGCGTATGGACACCCTTTAGTCGCATTGCCTCCATGCGACTGAACATCATGCGACTGAACTATTACGGATTAACACCTATGCGAATGAACATCCAGTCGTGCGAATGGACCCTCAGTCGCATGACCCCCATGCGACTGGCCCCACGTGCGAATGAACCCCAATCGTGCGAATGAACCCCATCGTGCGAATGGACCCCAATCGCACCCTAATCGGCCGTATGGCCTCCTTCGGCCTCCAGTCGATCGCCTAGCCCTAACTGATGCAGAATGCAGTTCAACCCGACTGCAGCCGAGGGTTTTCGGCCCCCAAACTCATCTAAACCCATTTTAAGCCTAAATCGGCCATCCTAAACCTTAGGGATGCATACCATAACATCATTCAAGCACACCAAGCAAGAAATCAAGCCCCAAGCGGGTCCTACGCATACATACACACATACATACGGTTTTCACCCAAATCGCGAATAGGGTTTTCAGATGAGTTCCAGCCCCAAATCATTCAAAAACATGTAAAAGAGGGTCCTAGAACTCACCTAAACGAGCACAACAACAAGAGCTTCGATTCGGCTTGCTTCACGACGATTTTGGCGACCCGAACTGACCCGAACCAACACTTTTTCCTCTTTTTCTCCTCTTCTTTCTCTCTTCTCTCTCCCTTATGAAGCTGAAATGTGGATGTGGGGAGAGTGGGCTGCCCTCTCCCTACATATATCACCACATTTCCCAAATTTTCTTTGTTGGCGAGTTGGTCCCTCGACTTTTGGACTTTATTTTCTTTTCTTTCTTCACCGGTTTCAAAATAATAAATATCCGGGTGTTACAGACAAATCAAATAAAATTACTTATATTTTAATCAAAATTATGCAACTACGTATTAGTGGATCAATGTCTTCACAAAAGCTTAACTAAACACATGGGGAAGGAACTGATTACACGAAAAACATTAAACAACACTAAATCTAGCATTAATTGCTTTTCCTTTTGGTAACAACCTCAAATGCTAAGGAGTTTTTATTCTCAAGCTTTTTGAACACACTGCCTAACAAATTTAATCAAATATTATTATAATATTCAATGTTATCACACAAATCGATCACACATTTAACCTACAATCTATTGTTTACTCAAAACCAAAACCGAACAAGATACATCACGAATAACCCTAAAATCAATCCACTTCTATCTAAAACATATCCACAAAATTTGACAACCAATTTTGAATATTATTGCCTCAAAATCCATTGAATCAATCTAACTGAGAATTGTCGACCCACAGAATCCTTTTTCAACCATGAAGGAAGGAAAAGAGTATAAATGACGAATAAACTAGTCGAATTTCTCTAGAGTAGAAGGGAAAATCAAATTACAATGGAAATGAAACTAATAAGATGTCAAACGAGAAAGTAATGTGTGATTGATGAAAAAGAAGTCATATCGAGTTAATAAGACAAATAAAATAAAATTACTTATATTTTTATCTAAGTTATAAGACTTGACAGGATCAGTGATCACAGGTTTGATGTAACAGAATATAACGCAGCGGAATACAAACACGAATTAGACAAATTGTAGCAAGCTAACAATATATGTGAGCATTAAGATCGCATACAGTTGTTGGGAGAGTATGTATTTCTGATTTCTGGGAATGTTTATAGATGAAGAATATTTCTAATCGAATCAATCATTCATTCCATTCAATTCATCATTTCATTCCATTCATTACAATAGGTTGTCACTCCTTATATAGAGTGCAACAGTCACTGCTGTTATCACGGAAAGTGACAACTGGCAGATCCAATACAGAAATAACTAATTCTTAACAAACTACTGAAATGTTCACAACTACTGAGAACATATCAGCAAGTTAAGTACAAAATATAAAACTACTGAAACTAAGAAAATAAAACTACTGATATCACAACTACTGAAGAAGTACTCTTCAGCAGTTGTGACAAACTACTGAGGCTTCAGTACTTGATCTTCAGACTTTGACCTTCAGGCGATTCATCAGCTGATGACTTCAGTAGATATCATCAGCTGATGTCTTCAGTCTTTGTCTTCAGACTTTGTACATCAGTTGTTGATCTTCAGCACTTGTGAACTCTTCAGCTGTTGTACTTTAGTACTTTGGTCTTTCAGCTTCAGCACTTGTGTTCTTCAGCTGTTGTACTCAGCACTTTGGTTTCAGCTGTTAAGGTCTTCAGCACTTGATCTTCAGCTGTTGAAGTCTTCAGCACTTGTCAAACTACTGATGAGGCTTTCAGCAGTTGTTGTGATACCGAGTGGGACTTAGAGGTTTTCTGATCTTGGCTCATTGGTTCTTTTGGTCCAACTTGTATAACACCAAAATACATGGAAACCATGTTATTTCAGTAAGTTGTGTACTATAAGATTTAAAAGAGTTGAAGAAGTGGTCAAACGGGCTTTTAACGAGTCAAATTCGGTTAAAAACGCGTTTAAACGAGTAAACTTAAAAGATAGAATTCACCAAAAAAGAACACAAATGCATCCTTAACAGATTAAAACCTTATATATAAAGTCATTAAAATGATGTTTAATGATCTAAGACCATAATATAGAAATCAACACTCACTATTAAAAACCCTCGGTTTTACCGTAACCGGTAACGAGAAACATTAAAATTCATAAACCGACTTAAACTCTGAAATTTTGGTGGAAACTTACTTAAAATCAGTAATATAACTCTAGGAAACTAATATTTGGGCATAAAAGACATTAAATGCAAGAAACCAAAACCTTGGGGTAGAAATTGTAAATTTTGAAACTTGGTGGACTAAACTGTAAATTTTGCCAAACTTTTAAAACCGACCCCTTGAGCAAGAAACCACTTAAAAGGATCAAATCAACTTATATATTTGATTTTGCATAGCAATTCATGAATTCTTTCCTAAGACCCTAACTTTCTATAAAAGGAAACTTTTTATATAAAGACTAAGAATGCAAATGCTATTAAGATTCTAACCTCGTGACACATCTTATGCATCTCCATAACCCTAGAATTAGTGGATTAACACTTAAATATTATTGATTAGGGTGCTAGATTTGAGACTTTTCCCGTCACACGAAGAAACCCTTTTGCTTGAATTTTAAGGTGAGTTCTAGTGATCCCCTTTTTACTACTACTTTGGGGTGAAACATGCTTTGTTATTTATGAACCATATTTGTGCTTACTTGGTGATTGTATGTGGGATTTATGGTTACCTGCTGATACTTATATCATGATCATTAATTCTTTCGTGAACCGCTTGTTTTATATGGATAGATCTATTTTGGGAATCCCCCACACAAAGTGGCTTCCGTTCAAGGAAGGGTACCCCACTGAGATCCTGAGGGGTCGTGGCATGTGACAGGATTGTTAAGAAACTTTGGTGAACCATCCGGGCAGGTATGGTACACTGGTTTAGGGCTCAGTTCTTCCTTTAGGAATAGCCGGTTAAACACAACTTTAGAAGTGGCCAACTGGGACTGAGTGCAGGGTTGATTATGATTCTCCCACGATGTTGAAACTATGATTCATTCCCTTTTTTATCAAATGAGGATTGTTAAGTTTGTCTTGTTTTTAACTTTAAGCACTTGAATTCACAAACTTTTTAATTGACACAAATTTCTTTTTGAGCATGTTTCCGGTAATATATGAAGAGATCCTAGCTGTTGTGAAGACCTAGACTTATCCCCGTAACCATGGCATTGGCTTGTTTTACTTAGGAACAATTTGAACAATTTTACATTTCTGTCAAACAAATACAATTTGTTTTTATGTTGGTTGTATAACTTATTTGGGGGCTGGATCTGTTTCTAGCCCCGGTATCTTTTGAAAACTTTTAATTCCATGTGATGTTCTCTCCTTTTGTGCTCTTATGATGGTTTCTTTCCGCTGCCATATGTTTTGTGCTAGTCCATGACGTCCCACCCTACCTCGGCCCGGGGTGTGACACTAAACCTGATTTTCCACTGTTTAAACTCAGATTTGTGTTTAAGCATAGGAGGTTTAGGTGTTTGACCAAGTTCTGAGTAACTGTTAGAATCCATTTTATGAATATAGATTAAGGTGATTTTAAGATTGATTAGTCCAACTTGTCCAAATAGTTCTAACGGATTTCAGAATCAGATTGTGACTGTAGTGAGTTTCTTGCTGTTCGGAATATTTTGGTGAGAATGTGTTGACAGGAGTATTTTCTGTTGTTTACTAAGTAGAGATGATGATATACTCTACTAGCAACTCGATTACCAGATCAATCGAATTCTATTCAGTTCTTGCGCAGATATGAAAGAGAATTGAGAGCCAAAGCTCTGATACCAATTGACTAGGTAAGTAAGATTGAGATTCTTACTGAGAATCGAATATGGTAATCAAGTCAATGATTGAATGGCGGAAATAAACAATCAAAGAACATTCAATGCAAGAATTATACTCATAAATGCTTTTGTAATATATGAAAGTTGATTGATTACAGAGAATAAATGACAACAAAAATTCTCTATGTCTATCAGCCGTCATCTCATGTACGAGGTTATCTATTCTATTTATAGGCAGACAAGATGCCTTTTACAAAATGACTAAACTACCCCTAACCTATTACATCAGAACTAGTCTAAGTCTTGATCCGCATCTTTGCTTGTTCATCCGCATTGACAAATGCGGATGAGTTAACTTGATGAGCATTTCTTCACTTGATCATCCACATTAGTATGTTGGTCATCCGCATTGGTTAATGCGGATGAACAAATACTTATGCGCATTTGTTCGTTCATCGGCATTTGTCAATCGCGGATGAGCAAACTCTTGTCCGCATTGATTCTTGGTCTTCCGCGTTTGTCAATGCGGAAGAACAAATACTTGTCCATATTTGTTTTATGTCTTCCGCATTGACAAATGCGAAAGACCATACTTGGTTTCTTGAGTAAAATCTTCATCAGCGTTCTTCTTGGACTTGGGGATTCCAGCAAAGCAATCATCAAATCACCCATTGAATTGGCATGTATGATCCTTTCAGGGTGCAACAACCTTAACTAATGTTTTTAATTGAATGTGCAGGGTGTTCGCTATAGTGCTGAAACAAACACTTGGATTGTAGATAGCGAAGCATCAAGGCACATGACTGGAACCGGGCACTCCTATCAAATGTCAAACAAATCAAAGGAGGTCATGTTTCTTTTGCTGGAAACAAAGGACAATACATCACAGCTCAAGGGGAAGTAGGGAACCAGAAAGTTAAGTTTGACAAGGTAAACTATGTTCAACAACTTCAGAATAATCTGCTTTCTGTTTCCCAAATATGTGACAAGGGATTTAAGGTAGTTTTCGACAATAAGAAGTGCTATGTCCTGAAAAAGGACTATGTGATTCTGGAGGAACAAGTATTAACGTCAGCCTCAATATATAATGACCTTTACGTCTTAGATCTATCGAAGGCCTCCACAACAGATCATCAAGTTCAGTGCTTCTTGTCAAAAGCTACTGAGAATGATTCTATCTCCTAGCATAGGAGAATGGGGCACATCAATCCACGGAAGATGAACCACTTGATCCAGAATGATCTAGTGCGAGGAGTCAATGTCAAGAACTTCCAACTCCCGGATTTTTGTGTCGCTTGCAAGAAACGCAAACAGACAAAGAAATCTCGTAAGGCAAAGAAAGTTAATTCTATAGAACTACCTCTTGAGCTTCTTCACATGGATCTGTTTGGTCCAGTCAGTACAAGAAGCATCGCAGACGACTTATACTGCTATGTAGTTACAGATGACTACTCAAGATTCTCTTAGGTGATGTTTCTAAAATCAAAATCAGAAACATTTGAGTCATTCAAAGAATTGGTAACTACACTGGAGTCTCTCTACAAGATGAAGGTAAGACAAGTACGCTCAAACAACGGAACCGAGTTCAAGAACCAATGGATGGAGTATTTCTACAAAGAAAAGGAATTCTGCACCGGTTCACTTCCACCTACACATCAGATGAACGGGGTTGCTGAGAGAAAGAATCGCAGCTTAATAAAGACAGCACGCATAATGCTAGCAGATTCGAAACTGCCTATCCAATTTTTGAATGAGGCGGTGGCTAATGTGTGTTACATGTTAAATCGAGTTCTGGTGGTAAAGCGTCATGGCAAGACGTGTTACGAGTTACTTCAACAACGTAAACCAAATCTGGAGTATCTCGAACCGTTTGGAGCACCATGCACATTGCTGAAGAAAACTCAGGAAGGAAAGTTTAGCGAAAAGGTTGAAGAGGGCATCTTTCTAGGATACACATACCAAATAAGAGAGTTTACAACAACTCAACGGGTCAAGTAGAGGTGTGGTGTAACGTCGATGTTCAGAGATACACCACCCCTCCTGCTGGAAAAGGACCCGCCTTCTTTTTCGACTATGATGGATTCTTCAAGTCCTTCAACATCCCTCTCTCCACTTCTGATGATGAGTTAGCAGCCAAAATGATGTATGATGTCTTAAACACACCTTCACATGGCTCTACATCATCTGGCTCACAAGGTGAATCACCTACCCACTCAGGGGGAGCACTCGAGGTAAGTGACTCTTCCCCTGACGATGAAGCCGTGGAGAATGATCAGGACACTCAGGAGCAACAGGTTCCTACTACAGCAAGTCCATAAGCATCTAACATTGATGCCTCTGAGTCTTTGGAACCTCACACTCCTACTGCCTTCGATACAGAACCAAACGTTCATAATCTTGATTCTGAGGTAGTTGTTCCCACCACTCCTGGATCACTCCTAAATGTCTATCATCCTCTAGACAATTTCATTAGGGATGTCAGATCAGGAGTTCAGACAAGAAATCAGTTGTATTCAACTGATTATGCCTCGGTAATAGAAAAGGGGTATCTTCATGATGGTGCTTACCGCTGTTTTGTGTCTCAGTTGAGCCAAAATACGTCAGTGAAGCCCTAAATAATAAGGCATGGGTGAGTGCCATGCAAGAAGAACTTCTTCAGTTCAAGAAGTTAGGTGTATGGACACTGGTAGATAGACCTAAAGGTGCTAAGGTCATTGGCACCAAGTTGATATTGAAATGTAAGAAAGATGACCAAGGTGTCATCATCAGGAACAAGGCTCGACTTGTAGTTCAAGGATTTCAACAAGTCAAGGGGATTGATTACAATGAAGTATTTGCACCTGTGGCGAGAATGGAAGCCATCCGTATCTTCCTAGCCTATGCCTCTTACATGAAGATTAAAGTCTATCAATTGGATGTAAAGAGTGCATTTCTTCATGGTGAGATCCGGGAAAGAGTGTATGTCAGTCAACCCGAAGGATTTGAGGATCCATATCATCAGGACAGAGTTTACAAACTGGATAAGGCTCTCTACGGGATTCATCAAGCCCCGAGAGCATGGTATGAAAAAATCTCAACTCACCTTGTGAAACACGGATTTTGCAGAGGTGTAATTGATTGTACACTATTCATCAAAGAAAAGGATGGTGATTTGCTGCTTGTTCAGATTTATGTTGATGACATAATCTTCGGTTCCAAGAACGAAAAATTATGCAAGAATTTGAAGCAGTGATGAAGGCAGAATTTGAAATGAGTGCCATGGGAGAGATGAAGTTTTTTTCTCGGGTTACAGGTGGATCAAACACCAAAGGGGATATTCTACATCAGACCAAGTATGTAGGGGATATTCTCAGTCTGTTTGACATGGACAATGCTTCCGTAGCTGGGACTCCACTTGCTACAAATCATGATGTAGCACCCGACGAGAATGGTGATCTGGTTCATGCCACCATGTACCGAGGAATGATTGGATCCCTCATGTACCTCACTACCTCAAGACCTGATATTATGTATGCAACATGTCTTTGTTTAAGATATCAGGCAAAACCAAAAGTTAACCATCTTATTAGGGTCAAAAGGATATTTTGTTATCTTAAGTGTACACCAACACTTGGGTTATGGTATCCTCATGATGATGACTTCAAGCTTACCGCGTACAGTGACTCGGATTATGGCAGCTGCAAGATGAACTACAAATCCACCTCAGCAGGTTGTCAATCTTTGGGAGAAGATTAGTCACGCGGAAGTGTCAGAAGCAGACATCAGTTGCATTGTCGACTTGTGAAGCTGAACATGTTGCTGCGGCAAGTGCTTGTTCTCAAATCATCTGGATTCAACAGCAGATGCGGGACTACGGTTTGAAATTTTCTAACACACCCTATATTTGTTGATAATTCTGCTGCAATAGCCGTTACTAAAAATCCTGTCCAACATCCTAAGACCAAACACATCGGCATTAAATATCACTTTATACGTGATTGTTTTGAAAAGAATCTAATCGATGTTAAATAAAATGGATTTTCAACGTGCTGGCCTCTATACAAAAGCCTTTGATAAACCACATTTTCTATATTTGTTAGAGGTCAAAGGCGTTAAAAGAAAAGTGATGTAATGCAGACGATGAAAGGTCTAGTCCGATGCGTCAAGTCCATTTTCTTTTATTTTCTTTTATTCTAGTTTATTTTATTTAATTATTTATTGATTTCAATTCTTCGCCTTTTAAAATCCTAAAAATGCAAATTGTATACGGTTTTAGAATTTTAGGGGGAGAATAGGTTAAGTTAGTATTAAAAAAAACACGGAGGAGGACAGGCAAGCTGATAGAAATGAGATCGTATCTGAGATATCGATTCAACGACTATGGAAAATGATAGTACACAGGAACAAAGCATTTGGGACTTTAAAGATTTAAATTGAATTAGATGCGAAATTCAAAGTATAAGTCTGAGAAGTCTAAGCAACAATAAAAGAAAAAATGATAGTAAAACTAGCTACTACTAAGGTAACATGGAGAAAGTAGACCTAGAGGTTGCTAGACCATTAGATGATGTGTCGGTAGATTCAACAGAATAGATAAGTAGACCTTGTGGTGATCTCAAGATCAAACTAAGTTGCTCAACAAGCTGGGGGTTATCATCTTATCCTGGTTAACACAATCAACAGAGTTTCAATAAGGGTGATGAGCAAAATAAACGCCACAAATATGTGCAGATGACCAAAATATGAGCAAAGCACATGATGAAAAATTCTAAAAGCAATCAAACTGATAACCTATGTTGTTGGTGCGATTTGTGCAACAAAGTAAATTTCTCAACAAGAACATAGGTTATGTGCCTCTCTGTTGTGCGGTGGCACTGACCTGAGGATAAGCATAACCATATATTCTAGAATTCATTGTTGTTTGCCGCCTCTCTGCTGTGCGGTGGCAGTGACCTGAGGTTTGGCTTCTCTTTTAAAGCTCTAAGAATAGTGTCTTCTTGTCAAAAATACCCGTAGACTGCTCAAAATTTCCTGAGGAATGTTGATTACCATATAAGCATGGGATCCACAAATGCTTGTTGAAATAATTAAACCTTAAACAATCACCAATCTATGTCAAAAGTCTATGTATGGATTTAAGACGAAAAGTATACTGACAATCATCATGGCTGCAATTCTTGAAAGTCCAATCAATGTGTGCGTCTAATAGTACTAGTATGATTTCCTTAATTGCTAACGACTCTCGACGAAAACAAGAATCTAGCATCAAATGATTTTTGTAACACGTCCTGGATGATTTGATTACCTGTATGATTTCATCATGAATCATTCCACTTATGGTCAAAATAACTTGAAGCTGCCTATTCAAGAAATAAATTTGTTAGATGTCTATCTTAGGATTTCCACCTCACACAAAATCACAAAAACATCTTTAGTTTGTCTTTTAATGTTAGTTCTTTTGTTATGTTTTAACATTTAGTCAATTTAGAGTTATAAGTCGGACTATGTTGTGGAATTCAATATGGGATTAAATTACTTAAAAGGGTCACGTCTGAGGTGACCAAAATGTGTTCAAATGTTAAATGGGTCACATCTGAGGTGACAAAATGGTTTTTGCTTAAAAGGATCATGACTGAGGTGATCAAAGTTTTCAAAGTAAAATGTTCATGTCTGAGATGATCGACTGCTCAAAATGTTCAATCAACAGCAAATGTCAAATGGTCATAAAGTCAAAACCATAAGTATGATCCATTCGCAACGACTAGACATGAGTATGGACTAGTCGTACGATGGACCATACTTATGCACTAGACAACCGAATGGAGCTTGAGTATGAACCATTCACACGAATGGCTTACAAGATTGAGCCAGTCGCCCGAATGGAATGTCCGAATGAGTCAGTCGCCCGGCTGAAACCCAGTCGGCCGACTGAAAGTGAGCGGCTGAACCAATCGCACGACTGAGATCCAATCGCCCGAATGAAAAGAGTGAATGGATCCAGTCACACGATTGAAACTAGATTCAGTATAAATAAGGCCATAGCGATCGCACATACTCACCATCCCTCAATCGCCCTAAAATCGCATATTGAGTCATTACTCTGCCAAAATTTCTTCTGACTTTACTCGACTTCAAATTTCGAAATTCTGACGATTGCTAGTTGTATATAGGTACAATGTGGTACAACCTACATAAATCTCAATTGTTTTATGCCCTAAATCAAGGAATTCGGCCCTAACCAAGAACCGAAACTTAGTTGAACAAATTAACTAATAAAACTAAGTTAAATGTTGAAATCAAGGTTATTAGATGTTAAGTAGGGTTATTGCGAGTCCAATGAGCCAAACCACGATGTCTAATAGTAAGATTGCTCAAAATTTGAATCTGAATCGAACAGACAGTAGGTCATGCGACTGGCCACCCTGATGAACTACAATCGCACGACTGATCTGGACAAATGACTTAGTCGGTGAATGAACAATGCATATGAGCTCAGTCGGCCGACTAAACCAGTCGCAGGCTTAGTCACCCGATTGAACTCAGTCGCAAGATAAGTCACCCGATTGTATTTAGTCGCATGTTAGGTCAAACGACTGAACCCAGTCGTAGGTTCAATCGCACGATTGAATCAGACTGATCTCAAACAGGTTAATTTGAAATGGTTTCTATTGTGTGATGATCTAACTTTTATGCTTCTTGTGTTACAGATTGATGGCTGATCGGTGGACCATCAACACAAAGCACAATATTGTGCTCATCTGGATGCCACCACTCAGAATGCTTCTGAGTTTGCTGGCATTAAAGCCTTCCTGAAGAATCACGGATACACAAGCCATCTCTACAACACACTCCCTACAGGTCTATACAGCAGGCCTTCTAGGAGGGTGCATGAGTGATAGATCTTGTGAGCCCTACTGCATCGGGAGTAATATTTGGGCAATATATTGAGGTGACAGCTGTAGATATTAGACGAGTACTGGATTTGGGTGAGGATGTTGATCACCAACAAGACTACACTCTTGACAGTGAGGGAATGCTTCCTCGGGATGAAGTACTCTGGGGACATCAATGCAGGCGTGCTAACAAAAGCAACATGTGTCCCCAATTCAAGTACTTGGCACAAGTGATACTGAAGTCCATAGCTTCGAGGAGGGGTGGCTTTGATGACCTCTCAAACCAGATTCAGAATGCCTACGTGGCACTGGTGCTGAACCACCCCTTCAACTTTTCCAGAATGATCTTTGCATACCTGACAGAGATCTTGAGGCAAAAGGCAAAGAGGGATTTGCATGTACCCGAGGTTTCTTCAGATGATTATCAACAAGAAGCTGCCCTCTCTGCCTAAGGAGAGCCAGGATGCGGTATCACTTGAGGTGATGGATGACACTAATTTGGGCCACATGATGGTATACATGGGAAAGCAAGTCAAACCCCCTGTAATGAGACTGTTCGGGCATGGCCCGAAAGGAGTACGTGGCGCCGGGAAGGCGTTAAGTGGCGCCATGAGGAGAGTGATTCAGATATTGAGCAGATTGCTCTTCCATCTAATGACTCTGATGATGATGACGGTGACACTGGTGGAGATTCTGGCCCCGATGTTTCTAGGCCAGCACTACACATACTACACCTCCACCACCTAACATGCAGATGCCACCACTGCCAGTTTCCATTAGGATTTCTGTCCTCCTGATGAGGAGGAAGAGAGTGATGAGGAGCCCTAACAGGACAGTCGGTAGCAGGGTGGTTGCCACCGACCGAGGCATTCGGGAGGTTGGAGGACGCCCTAGCAATTTTGGGGAGACTGCAGCCGACCCCAGCTACTCACACAGGTCAGCCCAGCAGCATCCCACGGGGAGCATCCACCTCCAGGGGCATGAGGAAGAAAAGGATGGCCAGCCCCATGGGATGAAGACGAAGAAGAGAAGGATGACCTTATCACCACTACCACCACACAAACCTCTACCATACCACCCACTACCTACCTCTCCCCCCATCACCACTGCCACCATTCCACCTGTCACCACTACTGCCACCACACACCCACCACTACCTCAGCCACTCCACCACTTCCCACATCACATCCACCACCACTCAGCTTACCCATCACCACCCACACCACATACCACCTCCATATACACCACTTCCACCACCACCACCTCTAGCCACCAGGCAGGACCATTATATCACCATCCTTTCCAGCAGGATCATCTCTACCCCAGTGGGGTTAGGAATAGCTTTCAGCACTAAATCGTATGGTGCTGAAGCTATTAGCAGCCGATGACAGGAAGATTGCTCAGCTCCGACAGTTAGTGGAGCTACTGCTGCACAATCACAACAAATCTCTCAACAGGCACAGCAGATTAAGGAGCAGGCTCAGCAAATGGCTGCTCAGAGTCTAGTGATTTCCCAACTCAAGGAGCAAATGTGCTATCTACTAAGAAGATTGAGAGTTGGAGGATGCTAGAGAGACCATCCTGCTCAAAACTTAGGGCACAAAGGATGTGCCTCTGAAGTTCAGAGAGGGAGACGGTGATGATGGTGATATAGTGATGATGATGATAGTGATGATGATGATGACGATGATGGTGATGATGATGAAGGTGATGATAAGGATGGAGGGAGACACTGATGGAGGAGGAGAGTCATCTGCTCGGGTCACAGGAAGCTAATGAGAGGCGGACCAAAAAGACTCAAGATCCAGGTACCTCGACATCAGCCCCGACAGCAGAAGAACACATGATCCAAGACAAAAGTAATGCATAGAGTTTTGTGTAATTTAAATCATGTGTAATTTGAATATTGTGTTAAAATATGTGTTTGAATGTTTATGTATATATATTTAATGATTAATGTCTTGATTATTTACTGATGCATGATGTGTTAAATGTTTTAAATCAAGCATCACATTATTAGTGAGATGACTATGATGTTGCTCCCTTCAGCAGATCAAGTCTCATCTCATAATGATACTTGATCTACAAGGGATTGTTAGAGGTGTGTAAGCTATACTCCTGAGAGAAGGAAATTATGCACAACCTCACTGATGAGCAACTCGCAGAAATGTTCCGTTTAAACCCGGATGAATTGGTTAAGGATGCCCCTACCGTCGATTTTGCTAGTGATGACGAGCTCAATGATGTTGATTGAGATAGAGATTGAAAACATCATAGCACAGCACTATCCAGAATATACTAATCAAGAGGGAAATGTGGTCCCAGATTTTGGAGATACACTCGATAGTGATATGCATGTTAAATTGGATACGATGGAGAGGGAGACCAAGAAATCTAAAAGCCAAGACCAAGCCACGTACGCCGATGTTGAAAACAAAAAGGCTAAATGGGCAGCTTGTTTTGTAGAGATTCGTGCCCAACGCATAGCGCCAAAGCCGAGTGCATACGCCAAGCTCACAGTCAAGAAGCATCTTAAGGTGTATGGCAAGATAATCGTGTGGGATTACTTGAGGATCTGAATGTATATGTAGTGAAATGAGAGAAGGAATCGAGTACTTCAGATTTCCACATATCTGAAGACTCTCCTGGTTTTGAGCTCAGGAAGGTTAGGCTCGTTTAAGGCTGCGTTGAAGAGAGAATACCACACACGATGGTTAATTTCAAGCCTCAACAACCAACGAGGTATATTCAAAGGCCAAGGTGGACCCAACGACTGGGAAACCCAAAGTAGTGTTGAAGTGGAGTCCTCCGTGTACTATGTCTAAGATCCCTTTGAGGGAAATGCCACAGGACTTCACTCCCCACTTCAAGTGGTGGTATTGTGACTGGCGAATAGGAGAAGCGGTCATAGTATTACAAAAGGAGAGCCAAATGGAGAACATCTGGGTATTTGACCCAATGTGGCTAACCAACTTGTCAGCGAATAATGTTTATACTTTATACAAGTGGCCACTATTCTATGATCCGCAGGATATTATATAGGCCCTCCAATTTCGAACGTAATAAGACTCTGCTTTGCATTTGAGATACACGCTTGCAGGATCAGGTTTGTCACTCAAACACTGGATTTCTCTCAAACTCACTTATAGAAACACTCAATTCAGACGAAGTAAAGTTTTTTTTCAAGAGTTGATATAATATAATAAGTAATAAAGGAACACACAGAAATAAATTTTCAAGGCACTTGTATATATTACTTCTCAACTCAATATTACAAGACTGTTACAAGCATGATATATGAGTTACAATGAGAGACTATATATACTAGATCCTACAGCCAGATATACTTTGATACCAGCTGGAAACCTAAGACTAAAGCATATACTACAATGCTAAAGTTATGTATCTTAGATAAAGTATTATCTAAGATATGGTAGTCATGTCCATGACTTACCTTTTGTCACCAACTAAAGATGGCAACTATGCTAACATAAAAAGGTAAACAGTAGATTAAAGTATGGTCAACTGCATGGCTTTTGGAGAAACACCATGCAGTATCTCAGAGATTTGCAGCGGATTGTCAGTAGGCCATACTTATGTCCATGGATAATAGCAGTGATTTCCAAGATAAGTTGGCTTCGGAAGAACAAGTTCTTCCAACCCACTTATACTTCGAAAGTGGCTTCTATACTTCCGGGCTTGAGGACTTCTGTGCTTCGGAAGTTGACTTCAATTCTTTCTTTCTAAGTCTTGAACTTCGCAAGTAGGTTCTTTGTCTTTGGAAGTTGGGACTTTTCCTTCGGAAGTAAGCTTTACACTTGTCTTTGGAAGAGCTCCTCTGTCCTTCGGAGTTCCACAATTAGCTGCAAAGTCCTTTATTTGTTATACCAAAATCTTCTAAGTGACTTGGTTTTGGTTGCACCACCTTTCTAGATCCAACAAACTCCCCCTAGGTTGATGCTACCAAAACCTCACTTATTTCTGCTTCTCAAAGCTTTCAGCACCAGGGACAAAAGATATATGTCTACTTCTCAAAGCTTTCAGCACCAGGGACATGTACCCTTTGTTGTGCCCCCCCCCCCCCCTGAAAAGAGTTAGTTGATGGGAGTTATAGTCATACTCCCATCTAACTATGGATTCTAGTTCAGGGCCTTCAACCATTCTAGTTCATGTACCCTTTGGCCAATCCCTTCCTTTCCTCCTCCTCTCTCTCAGTTTCAACTCTGCTTCAGCCTTGCTTCTAGCAGTTAGCTCGGCCATATGAAGGCTGCCTAGATGACTTCTGATATGGGCAGCTATCTCAGAGTTTGAAGGGTTGGAGAATGTCTTCTCCGCTAACTCAGCAATATCAAATCTGCTTAAGTGTAGTAGAGATGAGGCACTCAGCCTGTTGAGCTCTCCATTCTCTCTTTCAACAACAAAGTTGTGAGATGAGTCTTGGAACCTCCACCGGATGATCTTCTTTCTAGGTGCAAGAGGTTGTCTTGGCACCCTGTCAATTTTCTTCGTATCCAGTAGAGTCACCAGCCTTCTCCTTAACTTCTTTTCTTCCTCATTCAAAGTGTCTGAATTGAGGCCAAGGAGATTTGCAGCTTGGTCCAAAGTTCCTCTGGGCAGATCAAGAATTGATCTCTAGTGAGGGAACTCGAGGATCCGTCAACATAGGTCAATTTTACAGAATCCTCCGCACAGGAGATATCGCTCAGAGTTGTACATTTTATGAGCTTTGTCTTGACTGCTTTGAATTCTTCTAAGGAGAGATGTTTAGAAGGCTGAGGGGATGGTCTAAAGGGTTAATGGGTGTTGGGTGGGTTTTGGGTTCTGGCTAGATTTTTGGGTTGGAAATGGGAAGTTTAGGTGGTTGAGGTGAAGGAGTGGTAGAAGTGATGGTGTAGGTTCAGGGGTGGTTCAGTGGTTGGTTCGGTTTTTGATGGGGAGTGAGAGGGTATGGTTTCAGGTTGTGGTTGGGTTTGGAGTTTGGGTTGAGTGGTTGCTTTGAAGGTTATCCCCTGTCCCCTTCTGTAAATCTCCTTCCTCTTCCCCGTGCGAATGTCAGTCTTAATGTCACTGACATGTCGCTGGAGAGTCTTTTCTGACATAGGACCCACCTGCCTGCCAGAGAATCCATGAGCTCTGAGATAGCTTTTCATCTAGGCTTTCTCTCATTTTCTTGGCAGCGGTCAGTCCTGCTCTCCTCTTCCTTCTTCTTCTTTTTTAAAAGCTTTTCCCTTTCAGCTCTCTTTCTCTCTTTCTCCATTTGATCTCGCTCTTTGTTGAAGAGCCATAAGATTGTATCATTGTTATGTGAAGATAATTCTTCTTGAGAGAAGCCTCCGAGGTTAGGAAAGTTATCATGTCCCTCCTGCTATAGATCAGCTTCTTTTTCTTTTCTCTCCCTTTCTTCTTCCAGGGCCAACCTGCGCTTCTTCTTTTTGCTGTTTTAGAGCAAGGTTGCCTTTTCCAGCTCTATTAACTCCTCTAATGGTAGCAGGAGTGAATCCTTAGTTGCAGCTTCTAGACTAACAGTCTATCGATAATCTCCACCCTTTTTCGGTTGTTGACGGCTCCTCCTGGTTGGCTGCAGCTGCTTTGGTACTTGCAGCTAACAGTTTTTTAGTCATTAGTCCACCTTTTCTTTTGAGTCTCTTCAACTTTTCTTCCTCCTGAAGCTCTTCTAAAGTCATCTTCCTCTTTCCTTTGATGTCTTTGGAAATACTAGACTTTAGGGGTTCTTGGATAGAAGATTCAGGTTGAGTAGTAGAGATGGAGCTGGAGTTAATGCAGATGTTGGAGCTAAAGGTTGAGTGAGAAAACCTCCTCTCTATTAACCTCATATGTGAGTCTAGGATTGCATCTATGACTATTAGATCATCGGATAAAGAAAATAGTCCTTCCGCAGCAGCAATCTCAGCTTCGGAAGTTTGAACTTTTTCTTTCGAGGCTTTGAGTTGTGCTTCGGAAGTCTGTGAAGATGCACTATCTGTCCCAACAGTTCCAGTTGCTAGGCCATCAGTCCTTGTTTCCCCTTTGAAGTTAATCTTAGGTTCCACTTGGACCTTAGGTTGACCAACTTCCTCAAAAGTGGTAGAAGGTGCATTTAACCTCCGAAGCTCTTGAGCTTCGAAGTAGATCACAAACATATCAGGGCTTGGCTGTTCTATGAGAGATTCCAATAGGAACTTGTTAAAGAACCTATTGAGATCTTGGAGCATCCTTTGATCCATTGAATAACAACTGGAGGAGGCTCAGGGAAGATTGAAGCTTGTATACTGGATTTTTGATCTCAAGGAAGTGAGAGCTTGACTTTGGGTTTCCTCTTGTCTTTGACTTTGTCTCTGAACACTCTCCCCCTTTTTGGTAGCATCATCCTGAGAGCTTGATGAGCTAGAGGAAGAGGTCAAGGAGACCTGAATTGGTACATGCTTAACAGACCTCTCAATCTGTTTCTCAGCTAGTTTGACCTTGAGAGTTTCAATCTCAAGTTGCTGAGTGGCAGACCTATCCTCTAAAGTCTTAACCTTGGATTCAGATTTAAGACTTTAGAAAGTAGGTCTTGGATGGTAAGTTGCATCTTCCCTCATCTTCTTGTGAAGAATCACGAGGAGATGAGGTAACATACCTTGTATGTTCACCCTCACCACCAGATATGGTTTCTGGGCACCCTAGTTTCCCTTGCTCGAAGATGTCTCTTTCAGAGTCATCAAAGGGCATGGTTTCCGTAGATTTAGTTTCAGTGATGTTACCACTGTCCTGAGGATCCACTGAGAATCCTCTAGTAGTGGCAGCTGAATCTACATGAGTCCCCTCCACATCAGGGACTCACCTCAGTAGTGCTTTGCTGATGTGGGCTAGAGATAAGAGGTCTCTCTGGGCTCTTTGATCCTTGAGAGGGTGTTGTGGATCAACTTCATTGCGCTTAAGAGACATAATCTCTTCATCAGTTTCGGTTAAAAGGTCAGTAAAAGATATGGAAGTGAAACTTAATGACCCGGGACGTTGATCAATATCTAAAGGTATTGAGCCTGTGATAGGGCTGTCCCTTTTTTCGCTGCTCAGGGGAGTATAGAGACTCGTCCTGAGGCTTTCAGCTTGGGTTGTGGGCTCATGGGTCTGAGACTGAGAGACTCAAGACCCATATTGAGGTCAATTGTGAAGGATGGTTGGACCTCAGGCTGAGTGGGAGCCCTTTGTTCCACTCTATCCTTTTTGGGTTGAACAGGAGGAGCTTGTTCAATCAGAGCGGATTGAACAAGGTTTCGTTTGGGGCGTCTCTAATAGTGATGGTGATAGGAGGAGAAGGTAGTGTTGGCATTATGGGGTAGTTGCTAGTGGGGGTTCATCACCTGTGGGGTTAACAGGGATGTCACCAGGAGTCGTTGGCTCAGTCATACCTAGAAGAAGTGCAGTATCTCTTCCTGTGAAGTTGGTGGACACTCTCTTCAAAGTCTTGAAGATGGTCGGCCTCATTTGAGAAGCAGACAGAGCAGCTGCACAGACAAGCTTGCTCTGGTCTAGCTCGCAGTTGATTATGTGCTGGAGAAACCTGGGATACATGAAGAATGTGTCCTTCTGAAGATTTCCCATGAGGTTGGTCAGCACAAATCTTGAATAGTTAAAGCGGAGACTTTTTACCACCCATGAACAAGGCACCCAAGTTCATATGGGATTTATTCGACAAGCAGTGAAGGACCACGTGTAGCAGGAACTTCCATTTGTATGAGAAGTTAAATTTGTAGACAGTTGACCTGCTAACGTCTCCTTCATATACCATTTGAAGATAAGAATCATCCAAGTCTGCTTTGGGAATTCCGTTGGAGCGCCCTCATCATAAGCTCTAAATGCTCCCTGATGAGCTGTTCAGAAATGACCAACTCCTGGCCACAATGCTCGATCGAATGACACGAACCCTATTTAGGGTTTCAATCTGACCATTTGCCCAAAATTCAGACATATGGTTTGAGTAAATTGTGGGGTTAACAGTCAGAGCGGTGTAGTAGGAAGATTGGGTTAGGAAGAAGATGTTATCTGAGAAGTCAGCAGCTCTTGATGAATCAAGAAGTGCGACTTGGTTGTGCTGAGGGTTGAAGGCTATTGGAAAGTTGAATGGGGATGATTTGAGCTGGGTAAGAGTTGGTAGGAGAAATTTCTAGGGCTGTAAAATTTGCAAGTAAAGAGTGAAAGTGAATAGTCGGGATTATTTAAAAGTTGTGGAATGCGGTAATGGGGGTTAGGATAAGGTGATGTGATGGTTTAGTGGATGAAATGACAGTGGCGGTAAGGTTAAAATCATTTAAATAACCGACATCATTGACAAAATCTTTGCTTTTTACAGTGTGGGCCCAAGAAATTTACGTTATTTTAGATCAGTGATCTAAGTTTGATTAATTAGAGTAGATTGCAGCGGAATTTGAACAATGAATTAGACAATTCGCAAGAACACAATTGATATTCAATGAAAAGTAAACGGTTATAGAGAGAGAATTCTGCAAAAGGAATATTTCATTCATATGCTTTCGTGGTGGCTGAATGTCACACATTACAACTAGGTCAACATCCTTATATAGCGAATGTGACGTCTGCTGATGTCACTTGATAGTGACATCTAACAGAATTATACAAACTACTGAAACTATGCAAACTACTGAGAATGTTCTCAACTACTGATTACATCTTAGAGAATGCTAAGTACAAAAACATAAAAATACTGAACTAAAACTACTGAAACTATAACTACTGAAAAGTAAATTACAAGTACTGAAAGGAAACCATCACAACTACTGAAGTTAATAACTTCAGCTGTTGTGACAACTACTGATCACTTTGGTCTTCAGTCTTTGTCTTCAGTCTTTGTTCTTCAGACTTTTACTTTCAGACTTTGTCTTCAGTAGAAGTCTTCAAATCTTGTCTTCAACTTTGTCTTCAGACCTTGCAATCAGTTGATGTCTTTAGTTGTTGTGATCTTCTTCAGCAGTTGTAATGTCTGTGGGACTTAGAGGTTTTTCTTATCAGGCTCATTGGTTCTTTTGGTCCAACAAACTCCCCGAACCAATGCATCCAAAACCTCTAAACTTATTGATGATCCCACTTATTCTTGGCAGAACCACCCTCTTGATCAGCTTCAGAGGTAATCAGTTAAGCACAGGATGGGAAAAGGTTTCTGATCTTTTGATTGGCTAAGTATGGAAGGGAACTCTGTCTTGGGGAAACTGGACACAGAGTCTGTCCCAACCATGAAACCTAATTTCCATTAATGAGTCTGTAAGACTCACTAGCATAGGCCTCAAGGAGAACAACTTGTTCCTCCTGGTGAGTTCTTTTGCTTCTCCGTCAAAGAAGAACTCTGGGCCATAATACTCAGACAGGTATCTCACTGTCTTCCCATTCTTTAACTCGACAGTTGTGATCTCTCTATATGCAAATTCATCAGGGTGAGAGCCTTCAAGCAACAACTGGAGTTCACTCTTATGAAGATCTTCAAGTCTTTTGTATAACAACCCCTTCTTGATCATTTTGTTCTCAAGAATAGATTGAGGGGTTGTCTTGGAGTTGTGAGCTCTCTTGAATTCTTCAATGATTCCTAGGGTGAGACTACCATGGCCAATATAATTGCAGCATTCAAGGTCTTCTTCACTTGGCCATGATATCTACTTGGTATATTCTTCTTATGAATTCTAGAACTTACCCTGGGGTCTGGCCAAATCCGCACTCTTTCTCTTTGATGTTGAAAAGTATGTCTAAGAGTGTACAGCCTCAGAGCTTGTTTTTTCATTTCTTGAATGGATGAGGACTGAGGGAAATCCTTGTCAACCATCTTGAGAAACTTCTCATCGTGCTGCTTCTGCTGTTCTGCTTCTTCAATCTTTACCTTCACCATTTGCATTTGCAAGTCAGGTGTAATCACTTGTTGACTTTTGTGCTCAGGTGTTTTGATTGAGAACAACAGAGATTGGCAGACTATCTTCATCATCATCCTCTTCTTCATCTTCTTCTACCCTCAACACCCTTCTCCTCCTTCTGGGTGTATCACTGGGTAAGGTTTGAGGTGGTTTTTGGGGTAAAGGGATTGGTTTTGTGGGTTGAGTTGTGGGTGGTTTTGGTTTAGGGATAGATTTTGGAGATTTTAGAGATGAGGTTGTTTTTTAGTGGGAGTGTGAGAAGACTGATCTAGCATTTGGTGGTGAGTTTGGCTTTGGAGAGCTTTGTCATTTCAGTTCTCTTCCCAGCACCTGCTTCATCCAGTGCTTCGATGATCAACCCTTTATTGTAGCCTCCAGCAGAGCAGATTTTCTTGGTATCTCCAAGATACTGTCTCTAGACCAAGACTTTATCTCTATCAATGATCTTCCAAGTATTTGGCAATAATCTGATCATTATCTCCAATCTTTCCCTTTCCAACACACTATAACCAGCCCATCTTGCTTGAATCTCTTCTATTTCCAGCTTCTGATCTCAGTATCTAATGTGGCTATGTCATGACCTGTCTAAATATTGATCTATAATTTATCCATGGATCTGCTGTGAGCTTCATCAGCATCTTTGACAAGATCTTCTAAGGATTTTTTCTACATCAGATTTTGACTCAGCACTTTTTCCTTTTAATATGTGATCAGCTGATCATTCTTCTCTTTATCTGTGCTCAGCTCTTGCACTGTGATCAGTGTTCTGAGATCAGTTCTTTCTCTAACTCTTTCTCTTTTTCAGGGTCTTTCATCATCAACTCTTTTCCTTTTCTTTCTTTCACTGCCTTAGACTTAGTAGTCTCCCCTTTTTGGTTGCATTGGGATCAGGGGCTTGGAAGGCAAAAAGAGACTTGTGAACAGCATCATCAATGAGGGTTTGTAGATTTGAGAAGATCCTCTCATCAATGGCTTTATGTACACTCTTAGTAATGATGGGAGTGTTAGAGGTAAGGAGTGTTGAAAGGTAGCAACCATCTGCTCAGAGGGGTTCTGTCCCTGAGAGGTGGTGCAAAATCAGTGGCTGGGGCCAGTTAGTGTGTAGGCAAAGTTTTTGGTGAACCTTCAATGAAGGTGCCATCTGTGGGGTTATTGGGGTAGATGGACTTTGATCCTGAGACATTTTGGCTAGCAGCTCTTTGAGTCTACTCACCTCATTCTCGAGGATGGTTTATGGGCTAAAACATCATAGAAAAAGCCCAGGTCATCATCAGTCTTTGCTAAATCATCTAACCTCCTGATTGAATCAGGATGTACATGCCCTGAGTGTAGATCAGTATAAGCATGTGCCCCTTGTTCTTGGTAATGGGGACTTCCTGCCTCAGGACTATGTCCTTCATTGGCAGACCTCTCGTGAGGTCTTATAGATGTTACCAACTTCATCCTGATCATTTGCTGAATCAGTAGAAGTGGCAGCCTACCAGATGTTCTAACCTCCTTTTTACACTTGGAGATTGAACATTGTAACCCCTGTGCTGTGGGTATCAAGCATTTTGGTCCTCCCCCTCAATGGTTGAGGTATGCCCAGTGTTAATGGTTTCTAGGGAGGGGGTGAGGAATGCAACTGACTCAGCACTTTAGCAACTATCAGTGTTGGGCTTTGAGGGCGGTGCATGTGGAGATTGTTCAGAAGCAGATTGCAACGGGGTGAGAGGTGCTCTTCAATGGTAACCCTCTCAATTGAGATAGGTTCTAGTAATGTGGGATCCCCAATTGTGGTTGCAACAGGATCCTGTTGAGAGGATACCTTTGCGGTTTCAGCAGGTTGAGTCGTTGACATGACTGGGGGGTTATAACCAGTATGTGCTTCCTGTATTGGTGGTACAGGGGCATCCTCAGGGAACTCATCTGTGAGTAGCCTTTTTGGGCTTTTTGGATTTGGGTTTGGTGGGGACTTTAGATCTGGAAGTGGAGGTTGTGGGTTCCCTCTGCTTGGGTTTTAGCATCCGGGCAGCCCCTTTAAAAGTAGGGTCAGAGTTATGTCTGGAGTATACCTCACCTAAAATAGCTGGAGCAGGGACTCCAAGACCAACAGGCCATCAGATTTTAATTGATTCAGAATTATAGCCATCAGAAACCTGGGATAAAGTAGCCATCTGTTTGCCACAGGTTTCTGAGCCAGATCCTTAGTTCCATGAACACTATCTCAGAAAAATTTAGATTTTGGCGTTCAAAGATAGAGTACAATACATGTTGCCATCGTGAAGACATCTGATCCCAAGAAGATGTCTTTGAAGTAAGGCAGACATTCACCATTGAAGATAAGTCTTCGGCATCATGGAAGTGCTTTTTAAGAATGGTTGTAGCACTTAAGTCGCCTGCATAGCTGTTTTGATGAAAGACATATCAGTGGTGCCTTTCGGGTATTGTTTAGTATAGGTGCCATCATGCAAATTTAGGGTTTTGCAAATGATGTCGGGGGTGATGAGCACCTGTTTCTGGTTCACCAACGAGGAGAGTGATTTGGCTATCATTCTCACCAGTTGTGACAGAGACGTTGGTCCAGAATTGGGTTAAGGAATCAGGGTATATGGTAGGATTCAGAAGAAATGCGGTTCGGTATTGGGAATCCACCTAAGATCGATAGCAGTATCAAACTTGTTCCAGAAGGCCGATTCGAAAGGTAGGCAACACAGTTGTGTCGTGTTTGAGTTTCATGGTCGCCATTGTTGAGAGAGAAAAGAATTGAAAACGGCTAATGAAACGTTTGGCTATAAGTGCAGGTATTTATAGGTTAAGAAAAGGCTGAAAAGAAAACGACTGAAAGTGTTGGTGTTGTCATCAGTTGTTATGAAAACAACTGAAGACTTGGTTTTAACTATCAGACGTTTTGAAAACAACTGAAGACTTGGTTTTAGTCATCAGTAGTTATGAAACTACTGAAGACCTAGGTTTTGTCAAAATGTTGTAAACAACTGAGGATTGGTGTTAGTCATCAGTAGTTGTGAAACTATTGAAGACTTGGTTTCGTCATCAGCTGTTGTAAACAAATGAGGACTTGGTTTGTTAGTCTCAGTAGTTGTGAAACTACTGAAGACATGGTTTTGTCATCAGCTGTTAGGGTGAAATAGCAGTTTGTGGAAACGACTGAAGTGAATTCTCATCAGTAGTTTTTCATCAATTCTTAGCTTTTCAGCTGTTTCATACTGTCCTAAACACTTACTCATTAGAGTTTTTAGCTGTTTTCAGTTGTTTCATAGGACATTAGTACTTATCTGTTTTTACTGACATCAGTAGTTATAACTACATCAGTAGTTGTAACTGCATCAGTTTCTTTTAACAGAATCAGTACTTATTGTGACATGGTTACTAATGATCATCAGTACTTGTTACTGAGATCATCAGTAATTGTCACTTATTCTAGCTGCAGCATACCAAGCCTTAACACAAGGTTTTGGAAAGTTGAACTATCCAAAGGCTTAGTAAATATATCTGCAAGCTCATCAGCACTAGGCACAAACTTTGGATCAATCAGACCTTTTTCAAAACAATCCCTAATAAAATGGTGTCTGATCTCTATATGTTGGTCCTAGAGTGCTGGACTGGATTCTTGACAAGCACAGAGCTGAAGCACTATCCATTAATAATGGAGTCTTAGTCTGTAATGCCATAATCCAATAATTGGTTCTGAAGCCAGAGTACCTGAGATACAACTTGCAGCAGCATGTACTCTGCTTCAGCAGTGGATATAGCAACAGATGTTTGTTTTTACTCTACAAAAAATCAAACAGTTGCCTAGGAATTGACATCCACCAGAAGTTGACTTTCTGGTTAACTTACACCCTGCATAGTCACTATCAAAAAAAGCAACTAATTTGCAAGAGTGTCGAGTGGAATACCAAAGACCTAGAGTTTGTGTACCTTGTAGATATCTAAAGATCCTTTGACTACAATCAAATGAGACTCTTTAGGAGCAGCTGAAATCTAGCACAAACACAAGTTGCAAACATGGTATCTGGTCTAGAAGCTGTTAAATACATCAAGGACCCAATCATACATCTGTAAAGTGTTTCATCAACAGCTTTACCTTTGTGATCTGCATCTAGTTGTGTGGTGTTGCACATGGGAGTAGAACAGGCTTACAATTTTGTAAATCAAACTTATTCAAAAGATCTTTTGTATATTTTGACTGATGAATGAAGGTTCCATCAGCCTTTTGTTTGATTTGCAAGCCTAGAAAGAACTGTAATTCTCCCATTGCACTCATTTCAAACTTCTGTTTCATTAAACTTGTAAAATCATCACACAACTGGGGATCAGAGGATGCAAAAATAATATCATCAACATAAATTGAACAAGTAGCTTATGCCGATCCACTTTCTTAATAAACAAAGTTTTATTTATGGAGCCTCTAGTGAAATTATTTTTAAGAAGAAAATTTGAAAGTATTTCATACCAGGCTCTAGGAGCTTGCTTCAACCCATAAAGAGCCTTATCAAGTTTATACACCCAATCAGGATGTTTATTGTCCTCAAAACCTGGTGGTTGACACACATAAACCTCTTCTTTTATTTTACATATAAAAATGCACTTTTGACATCCATTTGAAAATACTTTAAGATTGTGGAATGCAGCATAGGCTAAGAACAATCTAATGGCTCTAGTTGGCTACAGGGGCAAAGGTTCATCATAATCAATACCTTCTTGTGAAAACCCTTGTACAACCAGTCTAGCCTTGTTCTTGACAATAAGCCCATTTTCATCAGTTTTTTCCTAAACCCATTTTGCCTATTGCACACTTACCTAGGGGTAGAGGAACCAGTTCCCACACTTGCTGCTTTTGAAACTGAAGTAACTCAAGCTGCATGGCTTCAACCCATCCATTGTCTCTCAAAGCAACATGATAGTTCTTTGGCTCTAGCTGACTGATGAAGAAAGCATAAAAGCAGAAGTTGGACAATTGACTTCTGGTTGAGACACCAGCATTGATATCACCAATGATTTGAGACATGGGGTGATTCTTCAGCTCTTGGTACACTATAATATCAGTGCAAGTGTTTGTAGCGGTTCAGCAGCAACAGATGTTGATCCAGACTCTTGAAACCAAGTATGAGATGGCAAGTCAAATGATGTAGAGGAGTCAAAAATCTCATCAGCATTTGTTGTGGATGAGCGCTGCAGAAGCTACAGGAACATCAAGTTTAGCAGACTCAGGCAGTTGATCACTAAACTTGAAAAGGTGAGTACTGATATCATCATCATCTTCAGTACACCAGGTGGAAGACTTGCTGCAGAAGATGATTTATCACATGATCTACAACAGCTAGAGGTTGATAAGGAACATATTGCAGTATGTCCAGATCAAACAGCTCCACAGGGTTTTGTGGAATTTTATCCTTAGGAGATTCATTTAATTTCATGCAAGGTTTCTTCAACTATCTTTGTTCTGCAGTTGAAGACTCTGTAAGCCTTGTGGATGAATAACTACAAAATGCCCTACATCCACCTTAGGATCAAATTTGTGGAGTTGATCCTTTGTGTTGAGAATAAAAAAAGGACACCCAAAGGCTTTGAAGAATGAAATAAGAGGAGCCAAATGATGTAGAACTCATATGGAGTCTTCATCAACCTCTGATTTACTAATACTCTATTCTGCACATAGCAAGCTGTGTTGACAGCTTCAGCCCAAAGGTCAATGGCAAACCAGAGTCAGCCACATAGACCTTGCAGCTTCAATTAGGGTCCTATTCTTTCTCTCCACTACTCCATTTTGTTCTGGAGTCCTTGTAATGCTAAGTGCCTCTTATTTCCTTTGATAGATAAAAATCATCAAGTGTATGGTTTCTGAATTCAGTTCCATATCACTCCTTATACACTTGACTGATAGGGAATACTGCTTCTCAACATACAACATAAAGTTTATAATCTTCTGAGCAACCTCATCCTTTGAATGCAAGAAGAAAGTCCATACAAATCTGGAGTAATCATCCACAATTACCAGACAGTATTTCTTCTTTGCCATGCTCATCACTCTCACAGGACCAAATAGATCCATGTGCAGTAACTGCAAGCAGGCAGTGGACTTAGGTCGTCAATAGGAGGGAATGAGACTTTGTGTTGTTTTCCTTTCAAACAAGCAGTGCAGGTTTCATACAGTGGAACCTTTATTGGTAGACCTCTTACTAAACTATTGTGGATCAGCTGATTCATGTTTTTGAGATTTACATGACCCAGCCTTCTGTGCCACATTTTAGATTCCTCAGGAGAGGCTTTGGAGAACAGGCAAGGATGACCCTTCAAATCAATCTTCTTTGACAAATCCAAGGCATATACTCTTCCAATCCTGTTGGCCTTCAGGAGAGTATGTTCATCCAATACCTTGTCAATCAGCCTCAGAACCTGGGAAGACAGAATCCTGTAGTTCTGGCTTGTGAAAAGTGCAACATTCCCTTTATCACACATCTGACTGACACTCGGTAGATTATACTTAAGATTCTCCACATGTTAACATCAAATCTGATATCTCCATTATACACATATCCTTTCCAATGATGTAACCCTTAGCATCATTTCCAAATGAAACAACTCCCTTCTTTCCTGAGAGTAGTCATTAAGAAGAGAATTGCTCCAGTCATATGCATAGATCTTCCACTGTCTACATACCAGATGCTCCTTTGGCATGCTGAAGAACCTGCATTTATCATAAAGAACTAGTTAGGTTTTGAGACCCAAACCTTTTGGTTTTGGGTCTGTTTTCATCAACAGATTTAACCACAACTTGTTTCTCATGATTAACAGTTGATGAAGATGGAGATGATGCTGAAATGGATTCCTTGGATTGGGCTTGGAATGCCTTTTCAGTGATTTGATCACAGGTGCATCTAGTTGGTTAACTCTCCCCAACAAATGCTGAACCATCATAACAAGTTATGTCGGATTTGTAGCTAAAGCTTTCAGCTCTTGTGACATATCAGTAGTTGTTTTGATGAGTTCCTGTGGCCCACCATTCCTCCTTGAAATTCACAGACTTAGTCTGATGTTTATCATGAGAAACACTATCAGCTGTTTTATGATAAACCCTATCCTTCTTTTTGGATTTGGATGAAGTCTTGGGTTTATCATAATGGGATGACTGTGGTACAAATAGTCTCAAACTTATTTTTCATTTCATCCATCTGGAATTTAATGAGCTTATCTCTGTTGAGTTTGGAACCCTTCTTGTACCAACATTCATCAGAAAGATGATGAATTTACCACATATTCACATGGCTTATTCTTCATCTTGGATTGATCAACTACTGATGTGGAAACTACTAAAGGTGTGATCTTCAGTACTTTCCTCCTTTCAGTATTTGTTTAGTACTGAAGGATCTGTAACAATGAAGACTTGTTCTTTAGCTGTTCTCTATCCGTCCTGAAAGACCGTATGATAGATTCATCAGCAGTTGTTAATCCTTTTATTTTAGCTGATTTGAAATGCTTTTCAGATGTTGTGACTTGCCCTTCAGTACTTGAGGTACTTTGAGGGAAACATCTGAATTACTCAGCTTCATGTGCTAACAGTAGTTAACCCATCAGGCAATTGATTTGCTGAGGTATTAACACTGATTTCATCTTCTGATCTTGGGAGATCACTTGAGGATGATACACATGATGATGTGGTTTGGAAATTACTTTCACCTTCAGGTTTTACTATTGATTTTGGAGTAAAATCTGTAGGTGGTGCAATGTGATTGTAACCTATTCCAAACTTCACATTTGAAGCAGATTGCTTGCTGAGCAGCATTTCAAATCCTTGTAGGATGATACCTAGCGGTCACACTCCACTGGGTAACTGCTAGTTTTTCTTTGAGTTCTCTGTGGTTCTCAAGAATGACCTCTAGCTTAGCCTTTTCATCATTTAATTGGCATTTAAGCTTATAAATCTCATCATCTTATCTTAAGACAGACTCATACTCAGCTTTTCTTTTGGAAAGGGTTTGCTCAAGCTCAAGATTTTGATTTATTAAAGCTACATTTGCCTCTCTAATACAGATAAATGCAGCTATGCAAGATCAGAACATAGCTTGGCCTTAGCCTCAGAGGATACCTGGGTTACCTGTGAAGAAGATGCATTGTAGCATGAACTCTCAGTAGATCCAGGGCCATGAGAGCAAGATTCCCAAAAGGATGGTCACCACCATGTTGACCATCACCAGCAAATAATTGCTCATTACCAGAGAGATCATCTGGTAAACTGATCCAGTCAACAACACCAGGGTGAAGAAGCTGTGATGAGGTTGTGATTGAGATGATTGAGATGGTAGAGGCTCAGGTAAGGCTTGAGGTTGTTGTGAAATAGGAACTTGAACTTGATTTGGCTGTGGCATGTAATAGCAGGGATATGGATATGGCATTGGACCTTGGGACAAAATATGCAGGAGATATAGGTTGTGAGTGATGACCAGAAGTAGCAGATGTTGCCCTCTGTTTTGTGGACTATTGCTTGGAAAAGTCACAAAAGTGCAGAGGAGTTAGATCCAGATGATCTACACTCTCTTGCAAAGTGTCCAAGCCGTGGCATTTGTGACACCTCAACTTACTCTTGTCAAAACCAACTTTAGTTTTGCCAGAGAGTCCTGGAAATTTCCTACTAGTTCTCTTGTAGAACTTTTGAGATCTGATATTAATCAAGGCCATTTGGCTTAGAATATCCATCTCTTCTAAGTCATCAGCAATACCTTTCAAATCATCATAATGAAGCACAAATTGTTGCTATTACAGCCTGACTGACTATCAACACTAACATATGCATGATCAGAACTGTTTGAAGAGAAATCTATATGCTCATCATAATTGCTTCTAATGCAGCATATTCTGACTCATGACCAACCAAGGCAGTGTTCCCTGGTACAAAGTCATCAGTGAGCTTTCTTGATGATGCCAGTTTCCTTTTCTGCTCTATCTCTCTTTCAAATGTAAGCAGTTTCCCATGGAGTTGGGTGAGAGATAGGCTATCCAGATTTGCACTGGAGCGTAGGACAATGGTATATGTGTCCCATCTCTCAGGCAGTGATCTGAGGAATTGTTGTTCATCTGGTTATTAGTGTATTCATGTTTGACCATTTTCACTCAGAGATCAAACAGGAAAACGCTCAACTGTTGAGTCAGTGACTCACCCTTCCTATAAGAGAATGTCTCATATTGTTGGGCAAAGATTTCTTTATTGTTTGCTAAGACCTCATCTGTTCCACCAATTATTCCTTCAATGCATTCCAGAGGTCATGTGCAGTTTCATGATGCATAAGCCCAGAATAGATTTCATTAGGTAGAGCCATGGCCAGAATACCATGCGCTTTAGCATCAATCTCAAACAGTTTTTGATCCTCATCTGAGTATTGTTCCTTCTTCTTCAGAACCATTTGGTTGGTTTCCGGATTGTTCACCATAGGCTTGTGTGGATCATGTACAGATGTCCAACAACCTGAACTGTTAACAGATAGATGATGGAGTATTCTTCGTTGCCATATGTTATACTCAGTCCTAACCAGCATCGGAGGCTTGGTTGAGGAACCGGTATTTGAGGGTCATTAGAAGGAGTAGTCATTCTCAGATTCAACCAAATTCAATTAAGTTTTAACTGATTTAGTGCAAAACACAGTAAACTCAATATGAACCAAGAGAAAACTCAAAGCAAATAACCGAAAGCAGCAGAAATTCAATGATCTATAACCAATTCTTGCAAATATGCTAATTCAATCAAACTTAGATATCGAAATAGCAATTTCAATGATCAATTGTTAGATCGATCAATGATTAACCTGCTCTGATACCATTTGTTAGGATTAGTGATCTAAGTTTGATTAATTAGAGTAGATTGCAACGGAATTTGAACAATGAATTAGACAATTCGCAAGAACACAATTGATATTCAATGAAAAGTAAACGGTTATAGAGAGAGAATTCTGCAAAAGAATATTTCATTCATATGCTTTCGTGGTGGCTGAATGTCACACATTACAACTAGGTCAACATTCCTTATATAGGGAATGTGACGTCTGCTGATGTCACTTGATAGTGACATCTAACAGAATTATACAAACTACTAAACTATGCAAACTACTGAGAATGTTCTCAACTACTTATTACATCTTAGAGAATGCTAAGTACAAAAACATAAAACTACTGAACTAAAACTACTGAAACTAAACTACTGAAAAGTAAATTACAAGTACTGAAAGGAAACCATCATAACTACTGAAGTTAATAATTTGCTGTTGTGACAACTACTGATCACTTTGGTCTTCAGTCTTTGTCTTCAGTCTTTGTTCTTCAGACTTTTACTTTCAGACTTTGTCTTCAGTAGAAGTCTTCAGATCTTGTCTTCAGACTTTGTCTTCAGACCTTGTAATCAGCTGAGTCTTCAGCTGTGTGATCTTCTTCAGCTGTTGCAATGTCTGTGGGACTTAGAGGTTTTTCTGATCAGCTCATTGGTTCTTTTGGTCGAACAGTTACAAGTGAAATCTTCTCTGAGTGTAAACATTTCCGAAGGTAACTTATCACGAAGGCAATTCTTACTTCCGAAGCCAAATTTTTCTCTGAAGGTTAGAGTTGCTTCCTTTAGAGAATTTGTAAGTTTCGGAAGTAGATCTGACATGAAATCAATCGCTTCTTCCGAGACCATAAATTCTTCCGAGAAGAAAGTTATCCTTTGAGAAATTTTTCTTCGGAAGATATAAGAAGTCTTTCGAAGGTTAATTTCTCTATGGAAGGAATTTATACTTAGAAAATTTCAGAGAGAATTTCTTGTAACATGGCTTAAATTGTATTGACACAAGAATTACATATTAAAAAGGTTTTCAAAAGAGATCAGATTAGTCAATGTTATCATCCCAATAGCTTTTTTGAGATACTTAAACCTTTGTTCATCAAAAGCTTTGGTAAACAGATCAACATATTTCATTTGAATCAACATTGATTAACTTGATTAGATTTTTCTCATGAATGTCTCTAATGAATGATACCTGATGTCAATGTGCTTAGTCTTAGAGTGCTTCACGGATATTCAGTAATGGAGATAGCACTATTGTTGTCAATATGGATAGGAGTACTCATAAAGTTGAATCCATAGTCTAACATCTGATTTTGAATCCATAGCAGTTGAGCACAGCAGCTAGCAGCAGCAATGTATTCAGCTTAGCAGTTGATGTAGAGACACAGGCTTGTTTCTTGCATTGCCATGAGATGATCCTTCCACCAAGAAATTGACATCCTCTGATGGGATTCTTGTCAATATTGCAGCCTCCATAGTCACTGTCAGAGTATCCATAAAGATTGAATCATTGTTTATGGGATACCAGAGACCTAGTTTAGGTGCTCCTTTGAGGTATCTGAGGATTCTCTTAATAGAACCAAGTGAGACACCTTAGGAGCAGCCTGATATCTTGCACAATGCAAGTAGCAAACATGTTTCAGGTCTACTTACCGTTAGATACATCGAGAACCGATAATTGCCCTATATGATGTGATCAGTATCCTCCCCCTCAAGGTCAGGACAAAGATTATGGTTTCTGGGTATGGATGTCTTGGCAGGCTTGCAATCCTTCATCTCAAATATTTCTAAGATGTCAGAGACATATTTAGATGATTTATGAAGAACCATTCCTTCAGTTGCTTTACCTGAATCCCAAGGAAAAAGTCCATTTTTCCCATGGAGCTCATCTCAAACTTCTTCTTCATAATGCTCTCAAAGTCCTTGCACATTTGGCCATTTGAGGAACCAAATATGATGTCATCGACATAGAATTGTATGAGAAAAATGTCCTTTCCAGACTTTCTATGAAGAGATTCTTGTCAATGGTACCTCTAGTACAGCCACTCTTCAGAAGAAACTGAGACAGAGTCTCATACCACAGCCTAGGTGCTTGGTGCAGCCCATATAGAGCTTTATCCAATTTGCACACATAGTTGGGGTGCTGTGGATCTTCAAATCCTGGAGGTTGGCATACATAGACCTCCCTGTCTATATCCCCGTATAGAAAACCACACTTGACATCAAGTTGGTATACTGTGAAGTCCTTGGATGCAGCATAAGCAAAGAAGATCCTTAGTGCCTCAAGTCTTGCAACTGGTGCGAAGACATCAGTATAATCGATTCCTTCTTCTTGAGTGTATCCTTGAACCATATTTCTTGCCTTATTCTTGATGATCAAGCCTCTATCATCTCTCTTGTTTCTGAAAACCCATTTGGTGCCTATAGGTACTTGACCAGATGGCAGCGGACATAGGTTCCATACCTTCTGTCTCTTGAATTGAAGCAGCTCCTCTTGCATCGATTCAATCCAGCTACTATCCATTAAGGCATCTTCTACCTTCTTGGGTTCCATCTGAGATAAAAAGCATGAGTACAGGCAGACATTCCCTTGATGAGTCTGTCCTTTTGTTTTCACACCCTCAGAGACATTCCCTATGATGTTCTCAGTTGGATGAGTGTTGTGAATCCTAAGACGAGGAATCACTTCCTGTTGCAGAGATAGATCTAGGTTGGACATATTCTACTCAGGAACTAGAACACTTTGTCCAGCTGCTGTTTCAAAGTCATTCAATGAGGAGTGATTGAATGAATGAGAAACATCATCATTAGTTGGCTGTGAAGTAGTATTAACATTTGCCTGTTCCTTCAAAATACTACCTCCTTCTGCCTGGTGTTATGGTGGATCACCTGATGATTTTTGAGGCTTAGTAGGTGACTCACTTGTTGAAGCTTCACTATTCCTTAATATAGTTAAACTGTTGGATCTATGAATAGTGGAAGCTTGATGTATTACAGCACTTGGAGAATTTGGTTTAGGCCTGGGAAGCTCAAACAGTTGATCATTTGCAGCAGCATTAGCATCCTTTTGAGCACCTATTCAACTGAAACATTCTCACAAGATGGTTTAGAATAGTTTGGAAACAATTCTAAATCAAAGATGTGATCAGGTCCATTCCCCCTAACACAAGGAGTGTGCTCATTAACAACTATATTGGATGACTCCTTAAATATTTGATTCTTAATGTTGTATACTCTGTAGGCTTTGGAACTAGAAGAGTATCCAACAAGATAGCATCATCTGACTTTTCAGCAAATTTTGCTAAATTGTCCTTTGTGTTAAGTATGGTACACCTGCTGCCAAAGGACCTTAGAAAGCCAATAACGGTGGCCTCTTGTTTCATAGCTCATAAGGGTTTTTTCATGGGGCTTAACTACAAGAACTCTATTCTGAACATAGCATGCAGCGCTGACTGCCTCTGCCCAGAATGTTAGAGGTAGCTTTGAATCAGCTAACATAGTTCGAGCAGCCTCAATAAGTGTCCTATTCCTCTCTCAGCAACACCGTTTTGTTGAGTTCTGGGAGCACTATATTGTCTGGCAATCCCTTTTGAATTACAGAATGAGTCAAGAACAAAGTTCTTAACTCAGTCCCTTGATCACTTCTAATTATTTTAACCTTGTGATCAATTTGATTTTCTATTTTAAGAACAAAAGATTTTAATGTTTCAACAGTTTCATCTTTAGTTCTTAATTAGAATACCCATGTGAATCTTGTAAAATCATCAACTATCACAAGGCAATATGATTTCCTTCAAATGCTCATTATACTTGTGGGACCAAAAAGATCCATGTGCAATAAGTGCAATGGAGTAGTGATGGAGTTTACACATTTGGATTTATGAGATGTCCTGTGTTGTTCCCTTTCAGGCATGCAACACAGTTGTCTTTGCAGAAAAACTCCTTTTTAGGCAAACCATGTACCAAGTTATTTTTAGCCAATTTATTCATTGTCTTAAAATTTACATGACAATACATTTATGCCACACTATTGACTCATCACTATCAGCTTTGGAAAGAAAGCATGAGACTTCACCCATTGGGGAAGCATTGTTCATATCAAGCTTGTACATATCCCCTTTCTTTGGAAATCTAAGAAGCACCAATTCCGGAGGAATTGTCATCCCTAGTTTGAGGATAATGCACTCATGTTCTATGAAAAGCATTTGGTGTTTCTGATCACAGAATTGAGAAACACTTAACAATTGTGTTCAAGTTGTTTGACAAAGTTACTTTGTCAACAGTTAACATGCCATTGGATATCCTCCTCTGCCAGAAATATATCCTTCGGTCTCACCTCCAAACTGGATATGACCTCCATCATAATGTTGAAATTGTTAAGGAGATGTATGTTCCCTGTCATGTGCCTGAAGCATCCACTATCTACAATCCAAATGTTGTTATTTTTGTCATATGGATGTCCCTGCACATAAGATGAGATGATTAGTTTTGATTGAAACCCAAGCTTTATTGGTCTTGGGTTCTTCCAAAGATATGGACATAATTGAACCAAAATTATGCATGGAGGTTCATGGATGTCTTTGAGAAGAGGTTGGGTTACAGCATCTTCCTTGATCTTCCATTCCATCCCTTGGTTGATCATGGAGGATGAGCTTGTTGAAGCTTTTGTAACTTGGCATTCTTCCGAAGCTTCTTTCTTTTCAAAGTGCCTTCACCACACCTTTTCTTCTGAAGCAATCTTCTTCTGGGATGGTTTCAAGGGGACTCTTTTGTTCTTCTGAGTCTTGACAGCTTTAGCTTCCGAAGCCTTTTTCCTTTCGGAAGAAGAATCTTCTTTCGAAAGCATCCTTGCTTCAGAAACAAGCTTTCCCTTTTCATCACTTGAACCATTTGATATGTTCCAAATGAGAAAATTTCCCTGAATCCTTCCTTTTTAACATTATTTGCATAATGTGTGCTAGTAGGATTGTATTAACAATCTTTGGCCATGTGGTTTTGCAGACCACACATTATGCATGCAATGTTAGTATTTTGGGAATTTGAGGTTGTTGTTTCTTGTTCTTTTTATCTTCATCAACAACTTTTCCCTTTAACTTCTGATCCTTTGGTAGGACAGGAGTGCTGGTATTACACCCCTTTCCTGAATCAGAATTTCCAACCACCTGGAATCCAGCTGAGATGAATATACCCTTTTGCTTTGGGTCTATCTTAACTTGGATTCAGCCACTTTCTTGGCAGTTTTTCTGGCTGCCTTAGCTCTACTTCTTCTGGCTTTGGTGGTCAGGGTTTGATCATCATTGGTAGGGGAGGTCTCAGTTACCTGGTTCTTCCCTGTGATGGTCTCCATAGTTGCATCATTCTTTGACTCATGAGAAGGTGGGTCAGCATGGAACCTCTTGCTCTTCAGTACCACACCTAGGTTGTCTTATAGACTCATAAGAGTGTGGTGGAGCAATTTATTGGTTCCCAACCCTCCTTTGTTTTGGTAGCAAAGTTTTGAGTGAGAGGATGATGCAAGGATGGCTTGAAGTTTTGCTCGGAAATAGCATACTTCCTGGCTTGAGCCTCAGCAGTGACAAGCTGGGCTTGAGCCTCAGTCAATTGGATATTAAATCCTTTATCTGAGTCTTATAGTTTGTGTGTTCATGTTTTAATAGGGCCAGTTTTCTCTAACTCCTCAATTTTTTCTTTGGTCGTCAGATTCAACCCTTTTAAAGTGAGATTTCAAAACATTTAAGACTCAATATTAGATTTAATCTCCATATTGTAGACCTGATACAATTTTACCTTAGCAATACAACCAGGAGTATAGAGATATTCATATACCTTATTTTCATCTGTTCCAGCCATGAGTGCTTGAGCAGAGTCACATCCTGTACCATGAAGCTCCAGTCAACTTCTTGAGCCATTGCAGTTGTTTTAGTTGACTTTCTGTGGGCTTTGGTGTGAGGGATGTGGAGGCCTGTGGGGTTCCCGGGTTAGACTTGGAGCCTTGCATTCCCTTGAAAAATGACCAAGTTGGTTACAGTTGTAACATTTGGCCTTGGTTTTGTTAAACCCAAATTTTCTGTTGATTGAGTTCTGGGGAAATTGCCTTCCAGTTCTCTTAAAGAACTTCTTTGCTCTGTAGGTTAGAAGAGCCCTTTGTTGGACTATGTCCCGTATTCCACGTCATCCGGCTCAAACACTCTAGATCATCAAAGTAGTATTGATAATCACTTGAGTGTCCACTTCCTGAGACAAAAGCATAGCTGTCCTGAAAGGAGCTTTGCTGAGCTTGTTGAGACCTTGGAGTCTTAGGAAATGTTATGATGGCGCAAGAACAAGATGGCTGCTGGGTGTAAGTCAGGTATTGTGAGGCTGGGAGATTCCTGAGCCTTCAGCAACCATTAAGGCGTTGCTAGCAGGAAGGCTCAAGGGTCTGCTTGTCTGATGACCCCTCTTACTTTCCATTTCCAACCGGTATCCATCAGGATCCCATAGAGTTCGGTCATGGTGAGTGTATTTAGATTTTATGTTCTCTTGATAGAGACACAGTCAAATGTCCACTCATTGGTTAATGCACTCATGAACTTTCTTGTAAGGTCTCTGAGTTCATGAGTAATTCCCACAGATTGAAGGGAGAAATGTGATCCATGTACCTAAAATATTGTTGGCTAAGAGTCTCTCCAGCAACATGGGTGAAGTTCTCGAACTACTGCTTCAGCGAGTCCTTTTTGGACTCATTTGAGCTTGAGTATATTTGAGCAAGCGCATCAAATAGTTCCTTTGCAGACTTGCAGTGCTCAAACCCCACCATGATAGAGTTTGGAATTGCAGTCATGAGAACAGTCATGGCGTTGCTGTCAATGTCAAGCTTCTTCTTGTCTTCATCAGAATAATCTTCAACAGCTTTCTCGATCATGGCACCGTTTCCACCACTACTTTTGGCTTATACGGGCCATTGACAATGGATTGCCACATTTTGCTGTCTTGATATCTGATGAATCCTTCCATTCTTCTACTCCAGGACCTGAAGTTTTCAGGGGTGATGATGGGTGCTTTGGTCATCGTCCCCATCTCTACTTCAGATTTGTTGAGGGCCATTTGAGTGAGGTATAAGTAGGAGTGAAAAACAGGTTAATTAGGATGGTAAGATCTCACAATCAAGAGCCTAAAAAGCTCTGATACCAATTGCAGGACGGGTTTGTCACTCAAACACTTGGATTTCTCTCAAACTCACTTATAGAAACACTCAATTCAGACAAAGTAAAGTCTTTTTCAGAGTTGATAATAATATAATAAGTAATAAAGGACCCCATAGAATAAATTTTCAAGGCACTTGTATATATTACTTCTCAACTCAAGATATTACAAGACTTTTACAAGCATGATATATGAGTTACAATAAGAGACTATATATACTAGATCCTACAGCCGATATACTTTAATACCAGCTAGAAACCTAAGACTAAAGCATATACTACAATGCTAAAGTTAGGTATCTTAGATAAAGTATTATCTAAGATAGGTAGTCATGACATGTCCATGACTTACCTTTTGTCAGCAACTAAAGATGGCAACTGTACTAACATAAAAAGGTAAACAGTGGATTAAGTATGGTCAACTGCATGGCTTTTGAGAAAATGCCATGCAGTATCTCAGAGATTTGCAGCGGAGTGTCAGGCAGTCCATACTTATGTCCACTGGATAATAGCAGTGATTTTCGAAGATAAGTTGGCTTCGGAAGAACAAGTTCTTCCGAACCCACTTATACTTCGAAGTGGCTTCTATACTTCCAAGGCTTGAGGACTTCTGTGCTTCGGAAGTTGACTTCAGATCTTTCTTCTAAGTCTTGAACTTCGCAAGTAGGTTCTTTGTCTTTGGAAGTTGGGACTTTTCCTTCAGAAGTAAGCTTTACACTTTGTCTTTGGAAGAGCTCCTCTGTCCTTCGGAAGTTCCACAATTAGCTTTGGAAGTCCTTTATTTGTTGTACCAAAATCTTCTAAGTGACTTGGTTTTGGTTGCACCAGCCTTTCTAGATCCAACACGCTGGAGTCACAGTAGAGGAGAGGCATAAGAAGTTTGACGAGCTTATGAAGGTTCCAAACTATAAGGAAACTAGGTCCAAGGGGGGTTTGTAGATCCATATGTACCTAGTTTACGGTCTTAATGTAATATGTTTGTCATGTCCTTAATGTAAATGAATATATGAGTTGAATGAAACGTATTATGTGGTTATTAATCTTAATGTTTAATGTTTCAGTGTATGATTTAATGTTTATCATTTATTAACGCACTATTGAACCAACTATATAGGTTTGTGGTTGTTTGAATAGATCCAAGTCAAGTAATGATTGTGAAACATATTCAAACTTAGTCTTATGAAGTTCTCATGCAAATGGCCCATGCTAATGGACCATACGCATCAACACCTCATGCTAATAAACCAGTTGCACGACTGAACCAGGAGACTGGATCAGTCGCACAACTGTGACATAAGATTGACTCAGTCGCACGACTAAACACTCAGTCGTGCGAATGGATCAACTGCATGACTCAGTCGCACGACTGAACCATGCTAATGGTTCAGTGCACGAATGAGTAATCCTAACCTAAATACCACTTAATTCGTGAAAAAACATAACACTTTGAAGAATTCGACTCCTACACATACACTAGCCATCCAAAACGTCTAAGAAAGCCATTCCAAGTTCATAGATCGTTCGTGATCGATTCCTATTCGTTCTTAACGTTTAGATTAATCTTATATCGATCGGGTTAACGTTCTCACTGATTGATTGCCAATCAAATAGGATTCCGCACTATTTGATTTCGTATACACGTGAATCAGTTAGTACTCCATCCAATACACGGTCCCTAACACCTACATCAAGTTTCATCTTAGTTTTTTTGAGCAAAGACCTGATGAAACAAGCACATAGTGTAGATGTACTGATCCAAAAGATTCCCAATAAGGAACACATCCAAATTGGATGAATCTACAAAAGCAATACATTCGAAGTGAATGAATAAAAGAATCCTATCATGGATCACCTTCCAAAGTGAAGTGAAAAGAATCCTAATGTGGATCATCATGAAAAGGATCAAAGTAAAAGATCCCAATGAGAATCAGTGAAAATGAGTTCTTATAACTTAAGTAACCTGGTAAGGAAGTTATGAAAAAGTTCTACCATGCATTGTATAAGGATGGTTGATCATTCCATGCTTGTGTGTGAGGTACATATTGAATAATTAAATCAACCAAAAACATGATAAATATCATTTGCATCAAAATATCAACCTGGTATGAGTTTAAGAGGACAACATACCTTCAATCATCAAGTTCATAAACATGTCCATTTTATCATAAAGGATGCACATATGTAATGTAAGATTGATATGATCCTAACAAAAGATATACTTCTCTTCATTATTAATAATCAATGTACATAATAGTCAAAAAGTTTTTAAAATCTTTAAAGTTTCTATCCAGATGTGGATATAACTTTAGGGGGAGTAATTTAAAATTTTTGATTAAATCTATATAAACTTTTAGTATCTTAGATTACTTTCTTATTAAAAACAAAACAAAAAGAAAATGCATGTGTTGATGCAGGAGTTACCATAGTATCTCAGCCTATGCAAATTCTTGAAGGCATGAAAAGTCCAAGATCAGTCAAGTTGTATCACTTCTGACATACAAGTCAATCCAAGCAAGAATGACAGCCTCAACAGTCAACAACTTCATAAGAAAAATCAATCAATGACATCTCTTCATAACATGAAAAACCAAGCAGATACATTAACTTATGATTAAGTACAAAAGTTAATGCAGGTAAGTGCATTGGTTAATGTGGGTGAAGGTAACCCATGCTTATAACCAATGCAGGTAGCTTTTTATTTCAAGTAAAACTAATGCGGAAAAAGATTGTACTCTACCGCATTAGTGTGTTACAAGAATACACGAAAATTTGAAGTGTTAAAACCTATGCGGAACAAAAAATGTTCTACCGCATTTTCCAATGCGGATAAAATGCTTTTCAAGTGTTCAACTGCATTTGTCAATGCGGATAAAAACATTTTAAGTGTCCAACCGCATTTGTCAATGCGGATGAAATTTACACTTCCGCATTTGTTTTACTCATCCACATTAGTGGATTTGTGTTCAATTTTCATGTATTTTCAAATAGAAATAAATAAGTGCTTAATCTCTTCTATCGCAATGAATGATGATCAAGTAAATGTGGATTTTATTCTATCACATTTGCTACAGTGAGCAATGCTGACAAATTTTGTTCAGCCGCATTTGCTAAAATGAGCAATGCTGAACAAGTTTTGTCAACCGCATTTGTTACAGTGAACAAATCCGAGTGAACTCCGTTCTTCCGCATTTGCCATAGTGAACAAATGCGAGTGAACTCCGTTCTTCCGCATTGCCATAGTGAACAAATGCGGATTGAATAAAAGTAAAGTAACAAAATTCCGCATTTGCTACAGTGCATAAATGTGGATGACTAAAATCACAAGTTAACTCTTCCGCATTTATAACTGTAAACAAATGCGGATAGCAAAGTTCTTTAAATTTTCTCCTCCGCATTTACAACAGTAAACAAATACGGATGTATAAAAACCATCCGCATTTGCTACAGTGTGAATTAAAATTCCAACCGCATTTTTTTGGAGACTTGTAAAATTTTGTAAAAGCCATTTTTTGACTATTTAAAGCAAGTTCAAAAGGTCATTTAATACTTTTCAAATTTGAGAGAACTTTTCAAATTTGAGAGACTCTATAGTGCGACGAGCGAAAACTTTGTTCTTCTTCATCAATCATCTTCTTCTTTAATAATCAAAGATTCAAGTTCATTTCACCCAATAAGTTCTCATATTAGATACCACACAACTGTATTATCAAACAAAAGGTGAAAATTTACATTGTGTTAACCTAATATGTCAAACGTTGAACTGCTAATCAACTTAGAACCCTAGGATAATAAAGAACACCCAAAATCAGATTTATACCTAGAAAAGATGAACATTCTCGACTTCAATGAACACGCAAACTTTGTAGAATACGATTCAATCTGAAAATCTCAAAGTTATGTTCATCGCATGAACAGAGCATCATGAAACCGAAAATGTTGAAATCAAAACTTGAAATAATATCCAATTAATAGTCAAAAACATCAAAAATTTGATCTTCAAACATGATAAATCAAATGACAACGAGTATTCATGACAATATCTCAATCTGAAATGATTCCTATGGAACAGTACCCTCAAATGTTCATATTTGACCCTTAAAAGTCAAAATGATGAATGTTGCTTAAGTAGTACATATATTATCATTAATCTAACTCATATGCCTCTAATGTAGGGTACATGGCTTATCTCTCATGGGGCAAGCTCCATAATGTCAGTGGTTTTCTAGACCCTGATGTACCTGAGGCAGAGGGGCTCAGAGACATGATTAGATTCATCTCCACAACTAGAGTGGCTCATGCTATCATTATTAGACCTATCATATATAAGAGACTCATAAGGTCATTCTAGAACTCTGCTGAAGTGATAGAGGATGATGGTGTTAGGTCTTTATCTGGAAGGATTGATGATGAGCATATACTGATCATTACTGAAGAAACTGTGAGAAGGTGTCTGTAGTTTGGTGATTATGCAGATGCACCAATTGAGCTAGAAGATGGTGATATCACTATCTCTTTGCAGAAATTGATATGAAGGGGGTTTTGAAGCAAAACAGACTGTGAAGGGGTTAGTAGACTTGCCTTGGAGGTTGCTAGTCCATATCTATCAGCACTGTTTGTCCAAAAGGAAAATAGGATGGAATGATGTCCCAATTATTACTTCATCAGCAATTTGTGCTTTATGCACAAATCGGCCATTCAATATGTCAACTTATGTCTTTAATGGCCTAGTATCCATATACAAGAAAGAAGGAGATACAAATTCTTGATGTACCCAAGATTCATCCAATGTCTCATAAATGAGGCATTCCCCAATCTAGCTGCTGAGGGACCGTTTCTAGATATTTCACACTATGATGCTAAGTCTATAAGTACATTAAGAAGAGGGTTCCTAGAAATTTTTATAGAAGAGCTCACTCTCCTCTTTTACCTTGGATGCTTCAACAGATTAATCCTGATGAACAAGGTAAAGAACAACATGCTCCTGCTAATGAGCATATTGAAGAACAAGCTGCTGATGAGCAAGTTGAAGGCATTGATAGGCAAAGGTCAGTGTCACCCCAGGATGGTGCAGGGGGTGATTCTCACACTGAACCTAAAATTCATGATTTTGCATCTCCATTTGTACCTCTACCAATCCCATCTTCACAAAGAATCCCACAACCATCACCATTACCATTTCCCCATAAATCACCAACCACCTCAATTCATAAATCACCTATCCCATCACCAATAGCTCAACCAATCACATCTCCACCTCATCACTCTCTAAAATCACCACCTCACCACTCACCAAAATCACCACCTCAACCATTCCTTACTAGTGATAATCCAACTGAGTTTGGAGATTCCACCAGCTCATCTAAAGAATCCAATCATCTTCGATGAGGAGGATCAACCTATCCAAATGCCTGTGAGGAAAGTCACGTCTGAGACTGCTCCTTCAGAGAGCTTTGCTGAATCCAATATGAACAGACCAGATGAAAAGGATGACTTGATTTCCGAGCTCATGCAAAAGTTTGAAAGGATGGAAAGAGTACTTAACAGGAGAGCAAGAATCATTGATGATAGAATTCTTGAACTTGATGAAAAGGAACATGAGTTGAAAGAACTAAAAGAAACGTATGAAGCTGAAAAGAAAGAGAAAGATAAGGAGATCAACTACTTAACAACTGCTCTTAATCATTCTAGAGAAGAAATCAGTGGACATGTTGACACTCTTGCTATTCAAACCATTGCTATGGAAGAGCAAGAGGGTATATTGAAGAACAAGTGGAGATTATCTCCAATCTGCAAAATCAATTGAAAGTCAAAATAAGAGAATCTCTAAGCTTGATATGCTGATTGAAATTCAAAGAAGAGTTGAGGTTGAAGAAAGTGAAAGAGATGAGGAAAGAGTTATAGCTGATGAGATAAAATCTTCTTATGAAAATGATGAAAAAGAAGAAGATACAAGCAAATCAAAGAATGAAGAATCAAGCCTAGAGATGGTGGTCTATTCTGGAAAATCAAATGCTACACCCACTGAAAAGGCTGAATTTGAAGAACTGATCAATGCACTAGACAGCTTCACATCTGAAGATTTCACTATTGATGATGAGTTCTGGGATTTTGTAGATAATCAAAGAACTTACACTAAACCCATTATGATTATCCCTCAATCCCCTGTCCTTCTAGAAAAGGAGTTAAGCCTTCAAATAATCCAAGTTATGTCTCTCTCAGATGAGCAAAAAGAATGATCAGAAAACCATGTGAAAAACAAAGAGAAAAGGAAGAAAAGGCTGTAGATGCCCATAAACAAGTATAATCTGAAGTTGAAAAAGTGCCTCAAAGATCTAAAATGCCTAAAACCTCTTCTGGTCATCCACTTCAAACCTATACCAGAAAGAGAAAGTATTTATCTGAGAAGGCTAAAGGCAAAAGACCCATAATGGAAGATGAGCCAGTGAAGAAAATAAACAAGATGATCCAAGAAGCTTGGCAGTAATAGCTGAATTTCTAGAAGAACATGAGCAAGCAGAAGCTTAATTAAAGAAGAAAACTATTTTTGTTGATCAAGAAGAAGAAGAAATAGAAGGAGGCTATGTGGCTGATGAGCCAATAGCAGTTGACAGCCCTATGAAAGAAGAAAGCTCAGTAGAAGAAATGGTAAAAAAGGCTCAAAATGATAATTTAATGGTTGAAGCTATGTATTTGATAATCATGGATATGATCCTGATGAAGTCTTTGGCATGAATTATGAGGAGATGAAGGCAAAAAGGGAAAGATTAAACAAAGTGCTAGACCCTACCATTGAAACAGACTATGAAAAGACAATCTCACCTAAAGCTCAAAAACCAAAACTCTCTACAATAAAGAAGCAAACTTCAACTGCACAACCATTATATCTGATCCTTATTCCATGACTGATAGGGAAATAAAGGATTATTTATTAAGCCAAGGATTTACAAAAAGGAAACTAGGTAACATGAAGACCACTTCAATGAGGGCTGCCATTTCAAGACTGATTACTTAAAAGAAACAGAGGCTAAAGCTTTGGAAGAAGAGATCATTAGCAAGAAGCCAAGATCAAGAATGGCTGCTCAAGACATGCCACTCACTCTTAAAGATCAAGACTCTCTAGCACCAGTTCTGCATAAATATCCTGAGTGGTTTGCTGAGCCTTTGCAACTGAAGCTTCAAGAAGGCCTCACCACTGCAGAGATGATAAAGGGTGTGTCTACTCCAAAGGGCAAAACAGATCCGAAAATCATTGTCTTTGAAAGCAATATGCATGAGGAAAGACAGATCATTCAAAAACCCTCTAGAGAAGAGAAAAACAAAACCAACAGAAGTAGTGTTTCCAGAACTAAAAATGAAACCTACAGAGGAATTAAAAAGAAAAATGGTGGTTGGCACTTATTCCTCAATACCAATCTCCAAGTTTACTATGATAAGAAGACTTATGAGTTGGTGATTGAGAGGAAATGGAGTGGGAAAAGGGTGCAGAAATCAGATTGTTCAGTGGTTATAAAGTGAGACTGTTAGATCAATCCTACATACAATATATCTTCACCAGGCACTTCATAGAGATCTCCAACAAACTTGGTGAAGAAGATATGCACTTCTTTCTAAAGTGCATCAAGATACTAAAAATGGCATATGACCAGATCATTGCCAAAAGGGAGAAAAGAAAGAAGAAAATGACACCTCTGTAGTTTGGCAACATTGTAAAACTGGAGGTTTACATGGATGGTGCTTTGTTGATTCATAGGGATGGGCTGTCTACAGTATTAATTTGGAACCAGTTTCACTCAAAAAACTACCATTAGAAGCCATCCATACAATGAGTCAAATGAAGATACATGTGTTAATAGAGAAAAGATGGTTGATGCTCAAGACTTTGTCAACATGATAAGGCTATACTGGACCCATCACAAGCTGAACCTCTGGTGCCACAAGAGACCCGGCAGAATCCTCACAACCTCAATCACCTCCCAAACATTGAAGAACATAGGCTGTATAATCCTTAGGGGGAGTATTGTTGCACTCTGAAAGGATCATACATGCCAATTGAATGGGTGAGTTGATGGTGTTCTGTTGGATTCTCACAAGTCCAAGAACTAATGTGGATGAAGATCCTGCAGCAGTAGAAGAAGTATTGGCCTACCGCATTTGTCAATGCGAAGCCAAAGAAAAAATGTCTGCAAGTATTTGTTCTTCCGCATTAACAAATGCGGAAGACCAAAAAGTAATGCGGACAAGATTCTGTTCATCCACATTTGCCAATGCGGATGACCGGACGAATGCACACAAGTATTTCTTCTTTCGCGTTACCCAATGCGGATGACCAACATACTAATGTAGATTATCAAGTGAAGAAATGCTGATTAAGTCCATCTTATCCTCATTTTCCAATGTGGATGAACCAGCATATCCATATATCAACAACCAACATAAAATAAACAACCAAACAAGCACAACCATTCAATCACAAGTGCATAACCATAGCCACTAAGTTGACTACACTTGTTTGCCATCACAAGTGTTGTCATTTGGTCTTTCCTAAGGGTTTATAATAGCACATCAAAATGTGTCTATGAACTCCACTTGAATCCGCATTCAAATGCTTCAAGTGTCCATGTCTTTTGTGTCCTTCCTTTGTATCTTCCTTCGGTCTGCAACTTGTTCATCTCTTTTACAAAATTATATCCTAATAAATTTTTTTTCTAATAAAAAATACACCTAATCTGTTTATTACATAACCAATGAATAAATAATTACAACCCAGAAGATACAAACATAAAATTATTATTACAAGCCTTAATGAATAAAACCAAACATGAAAAAATATGATTCTTTCAATAGTTGAGTGATAATAACATATATATAAATTTTAAGTTACATATGATTCTTTTAATCATAGAATGATAATTTCTAACTCATGCAAGTCTTTGATGTTAGTGCCCCCATCCTGTAGTCTTTTTTTAGTCTCTTTGGTGGCACGGTCAATGACTACTAAATCATAACCAACCTTTCCACTTTTTTGTTTCTCCTAATTAAATTATTAATAACTGCTAATGCACAAACACTTACTAAAATTAATATAAATAGGATTCGCCTACAAAGCAGATACAATGTTGATCAAATCCCATAGACTCGCCTGTATGATGAAATAGATCATTTTTACGGTTATTACTTCCAACAATAGACCTTTTTAGCCAATCATCATTTATTCAAAT
>JACCIX010000986.1:0-70008 GCA_025506515.1 Flaveria trinervia
TCCCCAAAACAGAGTTCCCTTCCATACTTAGCCAATCAAAAGATTAGAAACTTTTCCCAGCCTATACTTATCTGATTACCTCTGAAGCTGATCAAGAGGGTGTTTTTGCCAAGAATAAGCGGGATCATCAATAAGTTTAGAGGTTTTGGCTGCATTGATTCAGGGGGAGTTTGTTGGACCAAAAGACCTAATGAGCCTGATCAGAAAAACCTCTAAGTCCCACAGACATTACAACTGCTGAAGAAGAACACAACAGCTGAAGACATCAGCTGATTACAAGGTCTGAAGACAAAGTCTGAAGACAAGAACCGAAGACAAAGTCTGAAAGTAAAGAACTGAAGACAAAGTCTGAAGCTATCAGCTGAAGACAAAGTCTGAAAGTAAAGTACTAAAGACAAAGTCTAAAGCTATCAGCTGAAGACAAAGTCTGAAACTAAATGTCTAAAAGTAAAAGTCTGAAGAACAAAGACTGAAGACAAAGACTGAAGACAAAGACTGAAGACGAAAGTGATCAGTAGTTGTCACAACAGCTGAAGTTATCAACTTCAGTAGTTGTGATGGTTTCCTTTCAGTACTTGTAATTTACTTTTCAGTAGTTATAGTTTCAGTAGTTTAGTTTCAGTAGTTTTATGTTTTTGTACTTAAGCATTCTCTGAGATGTAATCAGTAGTTAAGTACATTCTCAGTAGTTTGCATAGTTTCAGTAGTTTGTATAATTCTGTTAGATGTCACTATCAAGTGACATCAGCAGACGTCACTTCCCTATATAAGGAATGTTGACCTAATTGTAACGTGTGACATTTTGCCACCACGAAAGCATATGAATGAAATATTTCTTTTGCAGAATTCTCTCTCTCTATAACGTTCACTCTTACATTGAATATCAATTGTGTTCTTGTGAATTGTATAATTCATTGTTCGAATTCCGTTGCAATACTCTCTAATCAATCAAACTTAGATCACTGATCCTAACAAAATATATCCAGCTGTAGGTATTATTATATATAGGTTCTCTTTGTAACTCATTGTAACAACAACAACTGCTTGTAAGAGTCTTGTATTTTGAGTTGGGAAGCAATATATAAAAGTGCCTTGACAATTACTTTCTATGTTCTTTATTACTTTCTATATTATGATCAACTCTTACTGATTCTATCTTAACCCGAGTGTTGTTCTAGGTGAGTTTGAGAGAAAAACATAAGTGTTTAGTGACAAACATCGATCCTGCACAAGACTCAAATAAAGGATTTAATATCCAAATTGTCGAAGGCTCAAGCCCAGCTTGTCACCGCTGAGGCTCAAGTCAGGAAGTATGCTATTTCTAAGCAAACTTACAGGCTATTATTGCATCATCCTCCCACTCCAAAATCTGTTATCAGAATAAAGGAGGGGTGGGGACCAATGAAATTGCTCCACCACATTCTTATAAGTCCATAAGACACCCAGATGTGTTACTGAAGAGCAAGAGGTCCCACCTACTGACCCTTCTTCATATGAGTTGAAGAATGATGCAATAATAGTGGCCACCACAGGGAAGGAACAGGTAAATCCACTCACCTCTCCTAGTGAAGATCAAACCCTTACCATCAAAGCCCGCAGAAGCAGAGCTAGAGCTGCAAGAAGAACTGCTAAGAATGTGGCTGAGTCTAAGCTGATGATTGACCCAAAATAAAAGGGGGTCTTTATCTCAGCTGGATTCCAGGTGATAGGTACTTCTGATTCAGGAAAGGATTGTAATACCAGCACTCCTGTCGTACCAAAGAATCAGAAGTTGAAGGGAAAGGTTGCTGACAAATAGAGAAAGACTAAGAAACAACAACCTACAAGCTCCTAAAAGACTAACATTACATGCATAATCTGTGGTTTGCAAAATCACATGGCTAAAGATTGTTACTACAATCCTGCTAGCACACATTATGAAAATAATGTTAGAAAAGAAGGAGTCAGGGAAGGTGTTGCACCCTGAAAGGATCATACATGCCAACTCAATGGGTGATTTGATGATTGCTTTGCTGGAATCCTTTTAATCCAAGAAGAAATGCGGATGAAGATTCTACTAAGAAAAAGAACAAAGGTTTTCTTCCGCATTTGTCAATGCGGAACACATAAAGCAAATACGGACAAGTAATTGTTCTTCTGCATTGACAAATGCGGAAGACTAAAAGTTAATGCGGACAAGACTTTGCTCATCCGCATTTGTTAAATAAGGATGACCGAACAAATGCGCATAAGTATTTGTTCATCCGCATTAACTAATGCGGATGACCAACATACTAATGCGGATGATCAAGTGAAGAAATGCTCATCAAGTTAACTCATCTGCATTTGTCAATACGGATGAACAAGCAAAGATGCGGATCAAGACTTAGACTAGTTCTGATGTAATAGGCCATGGATAGTTTAGTCATTTTGTAACACGCATCTTGTCTGCCTATAAATTGAATAGATGACCTCGTACTTGAGGTGACGGTTGATAGACATAGATATTTTTTGTTGTAGTTATTCTCTGTAATTTGTTAACTTTCATATATACAATACAAAAGCATTTATGAGTAATTTTCTTGCATTGATTGTTCTTTGATTGTTTGTTTCCGTCATTCAATCACTGACTTGATTACCATATTCGACTCACAGTAAGAATCTCAATCTTACTCAACCCAGTTAATTGGTATGAGAGCTTTGGCTCTCGACTCTCTTTCAGATTTGCGCAAGAACTGAATAGAATTCGATTGATCTTGTAATTGAGTTTCTCGTAATGAATATCATTATCTTTACTTAGTAAACATCAAAAATACTCCTGTCAACTGCAAGAAAATCATTATAATTACAAATTTAATTCTAAATTCCCAACGAACTGCTTGAACAAGTTGGTCTAATTAATCTTAAAATCAACTAAATCTATATTTACACAAGTTAAAATGGATTCTAACAGTTACTCAGAACTTGGTCATACACCCAAACCTTATATGCTTAAACACAAATCTGATTTTAAACTGTGAAGAATAAGGTTTAGAAATTACATCACAGGTGTAGATCCGGATTTCTGGATATCAAAATGCAAGGGTCCACACATCCCTGTTACTTTGTCTGCATATCAAGCTGCAATTTAAACTGCTAGAATACTAATTGAAGATTTAACTCTTGATGAACAAGATTATAAGAAAATCAAGATTGACCTCAAAGCTTACTCAATTATGACTCAAGCACTCAAGATGGATGTGCTGAAAAGATTAGAGAAGTATGGAACTGCAAAAGCTGTGTGGGATGCACTGAAAATCATGTGTGAAGGAAGCCGTGAGGTGGCTGAAATCAACAAGGATAAGCTTGTTAATTAGTATCAAACATTCCACCACACCAAGGGAGAATCAATATCTAAACAACTGCATAGATTTGTACAGTTAGTAAATGACTTGGAAATCATGGGAGTCACTTACAAGATTAAAGAATTAAACAAGAAAATGCTTCATAGTCTCCCTGAAAGCTGGAAACAGAATGTAACCATGCTGAAAAATACTCTTGATCTTGAGAGTACTACTTTAGACATCATGATAGCCAAGTTGAAGCTTTAGAACTTGATGAAAGAAGTAGAAATCTTCGTGGACCAAGAGTGATTGAGGCTTACAAATTTCCATCATAATCTTATTCTGTGGAAAATGCCTTCATCACTGAGGAAGATGATTTTATCTCATCAAGAGATCAAATGAACAACACTGGGTTCATTGCAACTCCACCAATCAATTATCCATCAACCTCATCTCAAACACCTAAAGTCTCTGCTACTCCTCAAACCACTCCTGAAGACTCAAGATCAGAAGAACAAAAGGCAACTTACAATGCCTTTGTTGCAAGCTTTGAAACCTACTTAGGAGGAAGACTGTTAGATCTAGAAAGGCTGGTGCAACCAAAACCAAGTCACTTCCGAAGGAAAAAAGGAAAAAAAGGAGAAAAGGAGCTCTTCCGAAGCTAAATGTGGAACTTTCGAAGGAAAAAAGGAGCTCTTCGGAAGACAAAGTGTAAAGCTTAAATTGTATCAGGACTACAATATGGACATTAAATCTGATATTGAGTCTTTAAATGTTTTGAAATCTGATTTAAAAGGGCTGAATCTGACCACCAAAGAAAAATTGAGGAGTTAGAGAAAACTGTGTCCCTATTAAAACGTGAACACACAATTATAACATAAGAGTGTGGTGGAGCAATTTTTTCTGGCTGCCTTAGCTCTTCTTCTTCTCGCTTTAGTGGTCAAGGTTTGATAATCATTGGTAGGGGAGGGCATAATTACCTGGTTCTTCCCTGTGATGGTCTCCATAGTTGTATCATTCATTGACTCATGAGAAGGTGGATCCGCAGATGGAACCTCTTGCTCTTCAGTATCACACCTTGGGTGTCTTATAGACTCATAAGACTATGGTGGAGCAATTTCATTGGTTCCTAACCCTCCTTTGTTTTGGTAAAAAAGTTTTGAGTGAGAGGATGATGCAAGAATGGCTTGGAAGTTTTGCTCGGAAATAGCATACTTCCTTGCTTGAGCCTCAGCTGTGACAAGATGGGCTTGAGCCTCAGTCAATTTGGATATTAAATCCTTTATCAGAGTCTTGTGCAGGATCAATGTTTGTCACTAAACACTTATGTTATTCTCTCAAACTCACCTAGAACAACACTCGGGTTAAGATAGAATCAGTAAGAGTTGATCACAATATAGAAAGTAATAAAGAACATCGAAAGTAATTGTCAAGGTACTTTTGTGAAGCTAATTTTGGTACTACAAGTAAAGGACTTCCGAAGCTAATTGTGGAACTTCCGAAGGAAAAAAGGAGCTCTTCCGAAGACAAAGTGTAAAGCTTACTTCCGAAGGAAAAGTTCCAACTTCCAAAGTCAAAGAACCTACTTCCGAAGTTCAAGACTTAGAAAGAAAGATCTGAAGTCAACTTCCGAAGTACAGAAGTCCTCAAGCCTCAGAAGTATAGAAGCCTTTTCTGAAGTATAAGTGGGTTCGGAAGAAGTTGTTCTTCCGAAGCCAACTTACCTTCGGAAAAACACTGCTATTATCCAGTGGACATAAGTATGGCCTTCCTGACACTCCGCTGCAAATCTCTGAGATACTGCATGGTGTTTTCTCAAAAGCCATACACTTGACCATACTTTAATCCACTGTTTACTTTTTATGTTAGTACAGTTGCCATCTTTACATGGCGACAAAAGGTAAGTCATGGACATGTCATGACTACCATATCTTAGATAATACTTTATCTAAGATACCTTAACTTTAGCATTGTAGTATATGCTTTAGTCCTAGGTCTCCAGCTAGTATCAAAGTATATCGAGCTGTAGGATCTAGTATATATAGTCTCTCATTGTAACTCATCTATCATGCTTGTAAGAGTCTTGTAATATCTTGAGTTGAGAAATAATATATACAAGTTCCTTGAAAATTTATTTCGCTGTGTTCATTACTTATTATATTATTATCAACTCTTGTGAAAGACTTTAATTCATCTGAATTGAGTGTTTGTATAAGTGAGTTTGAAAGAAATCCAAGTGTTTCTGTGACAAACCCGATCCTACAATTGGTATCAGAGCTTTTTAGGCTCTTGATTGTGAGATCTTACCATCCTAATCAACCTGTTTTCACTCCTCCTTATACCTCACTCAATGTCCCTCAACAAATCTGAAGTAGAGATGGGGACGATGACCAAAGCACCCATCATCACCCCTAAAAACTTCAGGTCCTGGAGCAGAAGAATGGAAGGCTTCATCAGATATCAAGACAGCAACATGTGGCAATCCATTGTCAATGGCCCGTATAGGCCAAAAGTAGCGGGTGCAAACGGTGCCATGATCGAGAAAGCTGTTGAAGGTTATTCTGATGAAGACAGGAAGAAGCTTGACATTGACAGCAACGCTATGACTGTTCTCATGACTGCAATTCCAAACTCTATCATGGTGGGGTTTGAGCATTGCAGGTCTGCCAAAGAACTGTTTGATGTGCTTGCTCAAATGTACTCAAGTTCAAATGACTCCAAGAAGGACTCACTGAAGCAGCAGTTCAAGAACTTCACCCATGTTGCTGGAGCGACTCTTAGCGAGCATATTTTAGGTACATGGATCTCATTTCATCCCTTCAATCTGTGGGAATTGCTCATGAACTCATAGACCTTACAAGAAATTTCATGAGTGCGTTACCCAATGAGTGGACATTTTACTGTGGCTCTATCAAGAGAACAGAAAATCTGAATACACTTACCATGACCGAACTCTATGGGATCCTTGATGGATACCGTTTGGAAATGGAAAGTAAAAGGGGTCATCAGACAAGCAGACCCTTGAGTCTTCCTGCTAGCAATGCCTTAATGGTTGATGAAGGCTCAGGAATCTCCCAGCCTCAACAATACCTGACTTACACCCAGCAGCCATCTTCTTTGAGGACAGCTGTGCTTTTGTCTTAGTAAGTGGACACTCAAGTGATTATCAGTACTGCTTTGATGATCTAGAGTGTTTCAGCCTGGATGACGTGGAATACATGGACGTAGTCCAAAAAATGGCTCTTCTAACCTACAGAGCAAAGAAGTTCTTCAAGAGAACTGGAAGGCAATTTCCCCAGAACCCAATCAACAACAAATTTGGGTTTGGAAAAACCAAGGCCAAATGTTACAACTATAACCAACTTGGTCATTTTGCAAGGGAATGCAGGGCTCCCAAGTCCAAGCCGGGAACCCCACAGGCCTCCACCCATCCCTCTACACCAAAGCCCATCGGAAAGTCAACTGAAACAGTTGCAATGGCTCAAGACGTTGACTGGAGCTTCATGGTATAGGATGTGACTCCTGCTCAAGCACTCATCGCCACAACAGATAAAAATAAGGTATATAAACATCTCTGTACTCCTGCCTGTATTGCTAAGGTTAAATTGTATCAGGACTACAATATGGAGATTAAATCTGATAAGGGACAGCCCAATTAGACAATCTGAAAGCCCTCGGGGTGAGTCTTTACACACCTCTTAGCAACCAATAAGGGACAGCCCAATTAGAGGCTCAATGCCTGTAGACATTGACTAAGGTCTCGGGTGAGTAGGTTTAACCTCTTTATCTTTCACTAACCTTCTCTTAAAACTGATAAAGAGATAACATCTCTCCATGGCAATGATGTCGAGCTACAACACCCTCTCCAGGATCAACCGAACCTAGAGATACCTCTTATCTCTAGCCCCCATCAGAAAACCATTACTGAGGTGAGTCCCACTGATGTGGAGGGGACTCATGCAGATTCACATACCACTACAGAAGGTGCCTTAATGGACCCTATGGACACTAGTAATGATTCAGAGACTGAATCTTCGGCAACCATGCCTTTTGATGACTCATCAAGAGACATCACTAAGCAAGGGAAACCAGGGTGCCAAGAAACTACATCTGGGGGTGAGGCTGAACATACTAGGTATGTTACCTCATCTCCCCGTGATTCTTCAAAAGAAGATAAGGGAAGCATGAAACTCTTTAAAGACCTACTATCTAAAGTCTCAAACTTTAAATCCAAGGTTAGGACTTTAGAAGAAAGGTGTGCCACTTAGCAACTTGAGATTGACAATCTCAAGGTTCAACTAGCTGAGAAACAGATTGAGAAATCTGTTTGGCATGTACCTGTTCAGGTCTCCTTGACCTCTCCCTCCAGCTCATCTACCTCTCAAGGTGATGCTACCAAAAAGGGGGAGAGTGTTTAGGGACAAACGTCTGAGGACCCACAAAGCCAATCTTTAACTTCTAAATATTAGGCTCCTATCACAACTTCTTATTAGCCATCTCAAGTCAATCTAACAATTGATTCAAGGATGCTCAGAGATCTCTATAGCTTCTTTTCTCAGTTATTGTTGAGATCTACTCGTGATCAGTCAAGTCTTGATGCTGCCATGATTTACTTTGGAGCTGAAGAGCTTCAGAGGCTTACTGCACCTTCTACCACTGTGGAAGAAGCTTGTCAACCAAAGGTCCACATGGAACCTGAGATTTAATCGAAGGGGAAATGGGGACTGATATGTTGGATTCTTTATGCGCAAGACACATAGAACATGATGTGGCTAATACGATATGATCCAAGTCGGGTCATACCCAATAACAAGCTTAACAAACGCTAATTATTATTTAATTGATGATATGATCATTCAATTAAACAAACACACCAATTTAGAAAATGGGTTTTCTAAATAAGTTGCATATGAGATTGAACAAATTTTATGGATATTACTTGTAATGTTGTTTAATTTAGTTAAATAACATCAAATAATAAAAGTGTGTGTATGTTATATAATTAAAAGGTTAATTATATATCTATTTTAAAACCTAGTTTATAAGATATTGGAGATTGGTTTTGGGGGGAAAACCCCATCCTTTAACACTTTTAGCCGCCCCTTAGGGGGTTTGGGGTCTTTAGTTGTTTTCAAGATACCATACTCCAAGAACAATATACACACTCAATCCTCTTCTCTCTCTCACATGCAAGAACCCAAAAATTGAAGATACTCTCCTTTTCTCTTAGAAATTCATGGCTGGAAGGTTGTTCCAGCAGCTTCTTCTTTGGGTTTTGGTGTTCAAATCCTAGCAACAAAGGTGCTTGCTGGATGCTTGTGGGTATGGATGCTTGAGGACACCTCTCCTTGGTATTTTGGTCATTCAAGAAGCTCATCTTCTTCATCCAATTCGTTTTCTGCTGCTCTGCATTTGTATCTTTTGTTTTTGGTTGTTATTTCTTGTTGATAGCTAGTCCATTGACATATAAATGATCCTTATGTTCTTGGGTTTGTTGTAGTTATGATATGAGCCTTAATTTTCAGATTACAAATGATAATATAAGGTTTTAATCCGCTGTGTTTTCATTTCTAAAGGTTAAACTACTTTGATATGGTCCAACAAACCCACATTGGCATCTAGAGCCAGATATGTGGATGACTAGTTTCATTTGTCCTTGTAAAATTGGCTTTATAGGGCTTTAACAACCTTATAGGGGCTATTTTGTGGTGATGTTATAAATCTCCAACCTTTCAATGTTATATCTAACATGCTTGTGATTGTTTGAAAGAAAGATATCAAAATGGTTGATTGTGTTTTGTTTGGACAAAAACACCCTAAATTCTTGGTCTATGTTGGCTGAAAATTTAGGGTCATATAGGGATTTATTTGGTTCTTGTATGTTGTATGATGATTCATATTGGTGCATAACCTAGCCTTGACCATGTGTTGGTTTGGTTTTGGATGAATGGTTGTTTTGGTTGATTTCATTCAAATGGGTTGTAATATTATTCTTTTGTGTTTGTTTATGGATGTAATTTATTTATTCATTCAATGGCAATGTAATAGATAGATTAAGTGTGTTTTCTTTATTAGAAAATTTGTATTAGGATATAAATTTTGTAAAAGAAGATGCACAAGATGGAAGCATAAAAGGAAGACACAAAGAGAAGGACTTGAACCATTTGGATGCAGGTACAAGTGGGGTTCTTTGGAGATCTCGTCTTTTGTGTTGTGTTCAACCCTTAGGAAAGACCAAATGACAACACTTATGATGGCAAACAAGTGTTGTCAACATAGTGGCTATGGTTATGCACATGTGGTTGTTTTATATATGCTTGTTTGATTATTCATTTTATATTGATTGTTTGATATGTGGATATGCTTAACAACCTAAATAAATTATCATAACAACCTGAATTTTTTTGGTTCCTAATCATTAAGTGACTAATAAAAGGTTACTAAGGATTAATGATTTCAAAATAAAAGAGGTTTTATTAAAAGAGAACCATAGGGTACCATGTATTTGAAAGCATGCGAATACAAGGTACATAGAGTTTTCATAACTAGAAATAGTGGGAACTTAAATCCCTTTGGAAACAAGTTAAACACCATCCTTTTACACAACACTTGAATCACTTGAGAACTACTTGTGGGATAAAGGTCACCTAACCACTTTTAGGGAACTTGTGTTTTGAGGTTGGCTTGTTAGGATCAGTGATCTAAGTTTGATCAATTAGAGTAGATTGCAGCGGAATTCGAACAATGAATTAGACAATTTAACAAGAACTCAATTGATATTCAATAGAAAAGCACATGGTTATAGAGAGAGAGAATTCTGCAAAAGGAATATTTCATTCAAATACTTTCGTGGTGGTTGAATGTCACACGTTACAATTAGGTCAACATTCCTTATACAAGGAATGTGACGTCTGCTGATGTCACTTGATAGTGACATCTAACAGATTTATACAAACAACTAAAACTATGCAAACTACTGAGAACGTTCTCAACAACTGATCACATCTCAGAGTGCTAAGTACAAAAACATAAAACTACTGAACTAAAACTACTGAAACTATAAACTACTTAAAAGGTAAATTACAAGTACTGAAAAGGAAAACCATCACAACTACTGAAGTTAATAACTTCAGCTGTTGTGACAACTACTGATCACTCTGGTCTTCAGTCTTTGTCTTCAGTCTTTGTTCTTCAGACTTTTACTTCAGACGTTGTCTTCAGCTGATAGCTTCAGACTTTGTCTTCAGTACTTCACTTTAAGACTTTGTCTTCAGTACTTTACTTTCAGACTTTGTCTTTAGTAGAAATCTTCAAATCTTGTCTTCAGACCTTGTAATCAGCTGATGTCTTCAGCTGTTGTGATCTTCTTCAGCAGTTGTAATGTCTGTGGACTTAGAGGTTTTTTTGATCAGGCTCATTGGTCTTTTGGTCCAACAAACTCCCCCTGAACCAATGCAGCCAAAACCTCTAAGTTTATTGATGATCCCACTTATTCTTTGGCAGGAACACCCTCTTGATCAGCTTCAAAGGTAATCATGTAAGCTCAGGCCGGGAAAAGGTTTCTGATCTTTTGATTGGCTAAGTGTGGAAGGGAACTCTGTCTTGGGGAAACTGGACACAGAGTCTTGTCCCAACCATGAAACCTAATTCCCATTGATGAGTCTGTAAGACTCTCTTGCATAGGCCTCAAGGAGAACAACTTGTTCCTCCTTGGTAAGTTCTTCTGCTTCTCCCTCAAAGAAGAACTCTGGGCCATAATATTCAGACAGATATCTTACTGTCTTCCCATTCTTTAACTCAACAGTTGTGATCTCTCTGTATGCGAATTCATCTGGATGAGAGCCTTCTAGCAACAACTGGAGTTCACTCTTTTGAAGATCTTCAAGTCTCTGTATAACAGCCCCTTCTTGATCATTTTGTTCTCAAGTATAGATTGAGGGGTCGTCTTCGAGTTGTGTGCTCTCTTGACTTCTTCTATAATCTCCTAGGGTGAGACTACCATAGCCAACATAATTGCAGCATTCAAAGTCTTTTTCACTTGGCCATGATATCTAATTGGTATGTTCTTCTTGTGAATTCTAGAACTTACCCTAGGGTCCGGCCAAATTCTCACTCTTTCTCTTTGATGTTGGAATGTATGTCTAAGAGTGTACAGCCTCAGAGCTTGTTTCTTCATTTCTTGAATGGATGAGGACTGAGGGAAGTCCTTGTCAACCATTTTGAGAAATTGCTCATCATGCTGCTTCTGCTGTTCTGCTTCTTCAATCTTCACTTTCACCATTTGTATTTGCAAGTCAGGTGTCATCATTTGTTGACTTCTGGGCTCAAGTATTTTAAGTTTCAGAACAGCAGAGATTGGTAGACTGTCTTCATTATCATCCTCTTCTTCTTCTTCTTCTACCCTAACACCCTTCTCTCCTTCAAGGTGCATCACTGGGTGTGGTTTGAGGTGGTTTTTGAGGTAATGGAATTGGGTTTGTGGGTTGAGTTGTGAGTGGTTTTGGTTTAGAGATAGGGTTGGCAGGTTTTGGAGTTGGTTGTTTATGAGTTGGAGTTGGGGAGTGTTGGACCAAAAGAACCAATGAGCCAGATCAGAAAAACCTTTAAGTCCCACAAGACATCACAACAACTGCTGAAGACTTGATCAGCTGTTTGACAAAGTCTGAAGTTCAACAGCTGAAGACTAAAGTACTAAAGACTTCAATAGCTGAAGACCAATGACTGAAGATCAACAGCTGAAGACTAAAGTACTGAAGACTTCAACAGCTGAAGACCAAAGTCTGAAGATCAACAGCTAAAGAATAAATTACTGAAGACTTCAACAGCTGAAGACCAAACTCTGAAGATAAACAGCTGAAGACTAAAGTACTGAAGATCAACAGCTGAAGTACAAAGACTGAAGACAACATCTGAAGACATCAGCTGATGACAACAACTGAAGTTCAAGAACTCCAAGTACTGAAGCCTTTAGAGTTTGACACAACAGCTGAAGAAGCATTCTTCAGTTGTTATGATGGTTTCCTCTCAGTAGTTTTCTTTTCTATTTCAGTACTTGTAAAACGACTGAAGAGCATGTTCTTCAGTCGTTGTTTTAGTAGTTTCTTTTCAGTAGTTGTAGTGATACTTAACACTTAGTATATTTGTAAGAAGATGTTAGTATATTTGTAAGAAGATGTCAATTGTTTAACATCTTCAGTAGTTGTGTTAACTTTCAGTAGTTAAATAATAGTTAGATGTCACTGTCAAGTGACATCAGCTGACGTCAGCTTCCCTTATAAAAGGAAAAGATGACCTAATTTTAACAATGCACGTGAAGCCAGCCAAAGCGTGTATTGAATGAATATATTCCTTTAGGCAGAAATTCTCTTTCCATAATAAACACTGTTTCATTGATAAATTCGTGTGTTCTTATTTAAATTTGTTAATTCGTGGGCTCATTCCGCTGCAAATCCAATCTAATTGATCAAACTAGATGCCGAGATCCTAACAAATGGTATCAGAGCCGGTTAATCATTGATCGATTTAAGAATTGATCATTGAAACTATTCTTTTGCTATCTACGTTTGATCGAATTAGCAAATTTGCAAGAATCGATTATAGAGATTGAGTTTCTGTTGCTTCTGGCCATTTTGTTTGAGGTTCTAAGTTGTTTTGAGCTAGATTTACTTTGTTTACCATGAATTTGTCTGAATTCTGAAAATGACTACTCCTTCTAATGACCCTCACAATACTGGTTCCTCAACCAAGCCTCCGATGCTGGTTAGGACTGAGTATAACAAATGGCAACGAAGAATGCTCCATCACGTGTCTGTTAACAGTTCAGGTTGTTGCACAACTGTGGTACATGGTCCACATAAGCCTATGGTGAACAATCCGGAAACCAACCAAATGGTTCCGAAGAAGAAGGAACAATATCTGATGAGGATCGAAAACTGTTTGAGATTGATGCTAAAGCTCATGGAATTCTGGCCATGGCACTACCTAATGAAATCTATTCTGGGCTTATGCATCATGAAACTGCTCATGACCTCTGGAAGGCACTGAAAGAACAATTTGGTGGTACTAATGAGGTCTTAGCAAACAATAGGGAAATACTTGCCCAACAATATGAGACATTTGCTCATAGGAAGGGTGAGACTCTAACTCAACAGTTTGAGTGTTTTTCATGTTTGATCTCTGAGCTAAAAATGGTCAAACATGAATACACTAATAGCCAGATGAACCACAGATTCCTCAGATCACTGCCTGAGAGATGGGACACATATACAATTGTCCTACGCTCTAATGCAAATCTGGATAGCCTATCTCTCACCCAACTTCATGGGAAACTGCTTACATTGGAAAGAGAGATACAACAGAAAAGGAAACTGGCATCATGAGGTGAGCTCACTAAAGACTTTGTACCATGGAACACTGCCTTGGTCGGTCATGAGTCAGAATATGCTACATCAGAAAGTAATTATGATGAGCATATAGATTTCTCTTCAAACAGTTCTGATCATGCTTTGTGATTGCATTTGAAAGGTATAGCTGATGAGGACTTAGAAGAGATGGATATTTTTAGCCAAATGGCCTTGATTAATATCAGATCTCAGAAGTTCTACAAGAGAACCGGTAGGAAATTCCCTGGACTCTCTGGCAAAACCAAAGTTGATTTTGACAAGAGTAAGTTGAGGTGTCACAAATGCCACAGGCTTGGGCACTTTACAATAGAGTGTAGATCATCTGGATCTAACTACTCTGCACCCTTTGTGACTTTTCAAGTAATATTCAACAAAATAGAGGGGAACATCCTGCTAGTTCGGGTCATCAATCACAACCTCTATCTCCTGCATATTTTGTCCCTCAGGGTCCAATGCCATATCCATATCCATGCTATTACATGTCACAAATCAGTCAAGTTCAAGTACCCATTGCTCAACAACCACCTGCTCTTCCTGAGCCTCAACCTTTCCAATCTTATCAACAATCTCAACCTCAACAACACAGCTTTTTCACCCAGGAGTTATTGACTGGAGCAGTTTACCAGATGATATGTCTGGTCATGAACAGCTGTTTTCTGGTGCTGGTCAACATGGTGATGACAATCCTTTTGGAAACCTTGCTCTTATGGCCCTGGAGTCTGCTGATACCTCATCCTCTAATGCCTCCACACCACAGGTATCATAGGTATCCTCTGAGGCCAAAGCCAAGCTATGTTCTGAAACATGCATAGCCGCATTTGCATCTATTAGAGAAGCAAATGTAGCTTTAATTAACAAGAAAATTGAGCTAGAACAAATAATATCCAAAAGAAAAGCTGAATTTGAGTCTGTGCTTAATGATAAGAATAATGAGATTTACAAACTTAAATGCCAAATCACTGATGATAAGGCTAACGAAGAGGTACTTCTAGAGAAGTACAGAGACCTCAAAGAAACACTTGCAGCTACCCAGGTAGAGTGTGATCGATGGGTACATTCCTGCAAGGGTTTTGAAATGCTTCTCAGTAAGCAGTCTGCTTCCATGTGAAGTTTGGCATTGGTTATAATCACACTACTCCTCCTACAGATTTTACTCCCAGAGCAGAGGTAGAATCTGATGGAGAAAGTAATAACCAATCCTTTTCATCATGTGATCTACTATTTGATACAGCACCATCAGAGGTTGGTGTCAGCATTAATTCCTCCCAAAACCTATCAGCTGATGTTGATGGTTCAAATGCTAACACTCACATGATCAAAAGGTGATCACTCCAGGTGGTATTTCACAAAGTACTGAAAGGACTAAAGAGCAAGTCATCACACCTGGAGAACAAACCCAAACTACTGCATGTACTAAAGGGAAGAAACCTGCTAGTAGAAAGGGTGGGAAAACTACTGAAGAAGTTATCAAGAAAGCATGTACTGCAAGGAAGAAAACTGCTAGTACTTGTCACACCCCCGCTAAGAGCGGAAACACGGGGTTGCGACGAGACGGGAATCGTCATAACACATGGTAAGCGATAGAGATGCAATAATAATAATGATGACATGCGTGTCATGACGACACCCGACAACAAGGGGACTTGTGTCGTGTTTAGTCAGTATTCACGACAACATAGCCATAAGCATAAACATGATATAAGATAAACATAGGTAATAACATTGTATGCAATTCCCCAACCCGGAAACAAGTTACAAAGTATAATATTGTTTGAAACAGTTACAACAATTGTTTTCAAAAAGACAAGTTTAGCCCAAAAATGCATCCTAGGGTCTCCACTAAGACACACATCTAGAACCTCAGCTAGCATGATCACCTGAAAAGATATGCTCAAAATGGTCAACAAAATTGTTGGTGATCTCACAGGTTTAAGTAATAAAAGTGGAAGTGATGCTGTATAAAGTAAATGATATGGAATACCATGAATACAGTTATATACACAAGTAAAATCACATGACATGAGCTTTGCAACCAAACCTAGCGACGTACACAAAGAAATTGTCGGCATATATTCACCCAAGGCCCGTACCTGGCTATTGTTGGTACTAACTAGTATACCAACACGAGGGTGGGGGTGTCAACCCAGTAGTACTACCAATACCTAACCGTCGGTTCCCACACTGGAATTAAATAGTTGCAAAGATAGAACCACACAGCAGACCCAAGCATGTATCAGATAAGTACTTGCAACAAAGTATCACGTTGATTCCTTGTATGAAAAATGTATGTATGTTGTACAGCATAGAAAACGAGCGAGCATACTTTTCCCCCATGTTTGTAAATGTTTGTAAAGTAGTATAAGCATAAAAAGGGGCCATAGAACTCACATGTTAAGTGGTAAGTATGAAAGGTCGAGATTTCGAACAGTTGAATGAAATAATCGGTCAAACACCTATTGACAGTTATTGGCAAGCGTTAATGACATGTATAAAGCGTATAGTAATGCTTGGTCGGTTCGGGTTGTATCGGTTCGGTCGTGGGTGGCACACACACACAAGCGGACACACGTATCAGATCTTATGTAGATCCAAGTACTACATAAGATGAAGCTTTTCGTCAATAAAATGAAGCTTTTCGTCGATTTTGATATGGTCAATGGGTATGTGAAGTGATTCGTCAGCCAAACACTTCTTGCGGTTCGACACATGGAAAGTATCATGCACACCGTTGAGTTCTTGTGGTAACCTTAATCGGTAAGCCACTGGACCAATTCTTTCTATAATCTCGAATGGTCCAACGTATCTCGGGGCTAACTTCCCTTTCTTTCCAAACCGAACAACTCCTTTCCAAGGAGAGACTTTGAGTAACACTCGGTCCCCAACGTTGAATTCTAGAGGCTTTCGACCATTGTCGGCGTAGCTCTTTTGGCGATCTCTAGCGGCTTTCAGTCTATCTTTGATTTGGAAGATCTTGTCGGTTGTTTCCTGAATGATCTCTGGGCCTGTTAGCTGGCTTTCACCAATCTCGGCCCAACAAACGGTGATCTACACTTCCTTCCGTACAACGCTTCGAACGGAGCACACCCAATGATGGTGTGGTAGCTGTTATTGTATGAGAATTCAATCAATGGCAAATGAGTATCCCAACTACCCCCAAAGTCAATTACACACACTCTCAGCATGTCTTCTAGTGTTTGTATGGTTCGTTCACTTTGGCCATCTGTTTGAGGGTGATAGGCGGTACTCATGTCTAATCGAGTGCCCATTGCTTTCTGTAGTGTTTGCCAAAATCGTGAAGTGAATCGGCCGTCACGGTCGGATATGATTGACACCGGCACTCCGTGTCTTGTCACGACCTCTTTGATGTACAATCTCGCCAACTTGTCCATTTTGTAGTCTTCCCGAATTGGCAAGAAGTGTGCTGATTTCATCATTTGATCCACTACGACCCATATCGAGTCATGCCTGTTGCTCACTCGAGGAAGTTTGGTAATGAAATCCATGGCTATATTCTCCATTTCCACTCGGGAATCTCAGGTTGCTGTAACAGTCCCGATGGTTTCTGATGTTCAACTTTAACTTTCGAGCATGTCAAGCATCTGCTGACGTACGTGGCAATGTCTTTCTTTAGGCCTGGCCACCAATACAGATCTTTGAGATCGTGGTACATCTTGTCTGCGCCAGGATGAATAGAATATCGCGTCTTGTGTGCTTCATCCATGACCAAGGTACGTACACCTCCCCACTTGGGTACCCATATACGGTCCACGAAGTACTGTACGCCATCGTCCTTGCACATCAGTTGTTTATCCAACCCTCGGAATTCTTCTCCCGCAAGGTTTTCTTCTTTCAACACTTCACTTTGTGCAATTTGGATCTGAGCTTTCACATTTGTTTGAATGGTCAATCCCAAAGCTCGAGCACGTAGTGGTTTCACGCGTTCTTTGCGGCTTAGAGCATCAGCCACCACATTAGCTTTCCCTGGGTGATACCGGATTTCACAATCGTAGTCGCTAAGAAGCTCTACCCAACGTCGTTGTCGCATATTGAGTTCCTTCTGATCCAGAATATGTTGAAGGCTTTTGTGATCTGTGTATACTATGCATTTAGTTCCATACAGGTAATGCCTCCATATCTTAAGTGCGAATAGTACATCACCCAACTCAAGATCATGAGTCTTGTAGTTCTTCTCGTGCACCTTAAGTTGTCGCGAAGCATAGGCGATCACCTTATCTTTTTGCATTAGTACACATCCCAACCCTTGATGCGAAGCATCACAGTACACCACAAAATCATCAGTTCTGTCTGGAAGGGACAATATCGGTTCATTGCACAGCTTATCTTTCAGCGTTTGGAAACCCGTTCTTGCGCATCTCCCCAATCAAACTTCTTGTCTTTCTGAGTCAGCAATGTCAACGGTTGAGCGATCTTTGAAAAGTTCGCAATGAAACGACGATAGTATCCAGATAATCCTAAGAACTGTCGTATCTCTGAAGGTGTTTGGGGTGTATCCCATTTCTTTACCGCTTCGATCTTGCCGGGATCAACATGAATCCCTTCTTTATTAACCACATGACCCAAAAGCTTCACCTCTCGCAGCCAGAATTCACACTTCGAGAACTTGGCGAAAAGTTTCTCTTCTCTTAACAATTCCAGTATTGCCCAAAGGTGTTCTTCATGGTCCTCCTTCGATCGAGAGTAGATAAGTATGTCGTCAATAATACGATCACAAACTTATCCAAGTAAGGTTTGCACACCCGATTCATCAAGTCCATGAACACAGCTGGTGCGTTAGTCAATCCAAACGGCATGACCAAGAACTCATAGTGCCCATAACGAGTTCTAAATGCTGTCTTCGGTATGTCCTCCTCGAAAACTCTTAGTTGGTGATATCCAGAACGAAGGTCGATCTTGGAAAAATACGAAGCTCCTTGTAACTGATCAAACAGGTCGTCAATCCTGGGAGAGGATACCGATTCTTCACAGTTATTTGTTCAACTCACGGTAGTCGATGCACATACGGAACGACCCATCCTTCTTCTTGACAAATAACACTGGTGCTCCCCAAGGCGAGTGACTCGGCCGAATAAAACCCTTCTCCAGTAGTTCCTGTAACTGGCTAGATAACTCTTGCATTTCAGACGGTGCCAGCCGATACGGTGTCTTTGCTACCGGTGTAGCTCCAAGAACCAACTCAATACGAAATTCCACCTGTCGTGGAGGAGGCAAACCAGACAAGTCATCCGGGAATACATCTGGGTAATCCCGCACTATAGGGATATTTGCCAATTCCTGTTCCTCCTCTTTCTTTTCCACCACATGAGCCAGAAAAGATTAGCCCTGTTTTCGTAAACTCTGGCGTGCTTTCATGCAGGAAATAAGCTTTATTTTTCTCCCCGGTCTTTCTCCTTGAACTCTGAGTACTCCCCCGTCTGACATAGGGATTCACACTACCTTGTCTCGACAGACAATCTCGGCCCCGTGTTTCGACAACCAATCCATTCCCACAATCACATAGAAACTTCCTAGCTCAATGGGTATCAAGTCTATATCGAAGGTGTGGTTCTCTAACATTATCGAGCACTTTCTAATAATTTCATCAGCCTGAACAATCCTACCGTTGGCCATTTCTACAGAGTAGCTAGTTTCTAGCCTACTAGGGCTCAAATCGAGCAATTGCATAAATTCAGAAGATATAAAGCTATTGTCTGCTCCAGTGTCAAATAATACAGATGCAAAGTGATTATTGAGTAAGTGCGTACCGGTGACAACATTCGGGTCCTGACGAGCATCGTTGGCTCCAATGACGAATGCACGTCCCCGAGCTGTATTCCCCTGATTGTTCGGGCCTTGATTTCCAGCTATAGCCTTCACTTGCTGCTGGTTGTTTCCTTGTTGACCCATGCCCGATTCAGCCTGGGGCACATGTTTCGGTAGTGATCAAGGCTTCCACACTCATAACAAGCCCTTGCATTCCTGACGGGGTTAACCGCGTTGACCGGTGCAACCATATTCGGCGCTGTTCTACAGTCTCTTGCAAGATGCCCCGGGCATCTACAGTTCACGCACACCCGGCACTGCGTTCCTGGGGGATGATGAGAATTGCACTTGTCACATTTGGGGTGCAGACCCACATACTCCCGCCTGCCCTGCATCACTGCCACAAAGTTTCTGGTTGTCTTGGCTCTTTTATCAAACATCCCGGCACTCGACCGGCTCGTTTCCCCAAAATCCTTTCTCTTTTCTGCTCCTCTACCCAAAACTCTCGTTCTCACCATTTCATCAGTCAAAGCGCCAGCCTTTAGAATCGCGCTCTGAATAGTAGGAGGAGCGGTAGCGGTTACCATTGCCCAGATTTGAGGCGCAAGTCCCCAAATGTACCTCTCTATCCTTTTTGATTCCGGGGCGACTAGATGCGGAACCAACCTTGCTAGCTCATGAAAATGATCGGTGTAAGCTGCGTGCCCAGCCCCCACCATGGCATGATTCCAGAACTCATGCTCAAGTTTTTGCATCTCATTGAGAGGACAGTACTCCTCGGTGATTAGGGCCTTGAACTCATCCCACGACATTTGCATCGCGGATTCTCTTCCCCTAGCCTGAATCTAAGTGTTCCACCACGTTAGTGCCTTGCCCTGTAGTGAGCAAGTGGCGTACTTAATCCTTTGACTATCTAGGCATTCGCTGATGTCGATCACGGCCTCCATCTTTTCAAGCCATCTGGTCAGAGCTATGGCTCCACCTTTGCCATCAAACTCTTGTGGTTTACAAGCCACAAATTCCTTGTACGAACATCCCCGTCTAGCATTCACTACCCCGGTCTCATTAACAATTCCAGTTTCGTTACCGGCTGTACCACCATTTCCGGTCTCCTGATTGCTTCCGTTCCCAGTTGGGTTACCGTTATCCTCATTTTCATTGCCACCGTCCCCGTGGGGGTGAGAATTCTAAAGAGCATCGCTCACTTGGGCCACGATAGTCGGAATTAGTGCGGCCAGCTGTTTAGCGATCAGGGCTGCCATATCCGCTTTCCCTGTTCCTTCATTGCTACTGGTTGGAGCATCACTTGTTCTTAGGGTTCTTCCCCTGCCTCTGCCTCTGCCTCTGCCCCTTGGGGCTTCAATTCCGCTACTATTACTGCAAGTAGATCTTCGAGGCGGCATGTTCTATTCATAAAAGAGGTAACATGTAAGCTTTAGTCACCATAAGATACACAAGTATTCCGTTTATGAAGTTCCAATGTTCATGTTCCGGTCGGTCAAGATCACCATGCAGCCCATTTCAAGCATATTCTCGGTATACCGGTGATGTTTATATATAGGGTTCCTCGCAGCGTTCCCACCACACCCACGATGTACCAAGAATGATGCCCGATCCGGTTACATGACATCCGACTTTCCTTTACATCATATCCATAATAATCCATCAGGTCAACTGAGAGTCCAAGCATGTAATCACGTATAGTCAGGTGGAGGTTGCCTATCTCGCATCCTTAAAGGACTCAGACATAGTCTCCTCGGGTCGGTCTCAGTATCCAAGGTTAAGCGCAGTATATGATCTGTGAAGATCTCTTCGGGTCTTAATACCCGAATCTGGTTATGATAACTTGCGCGCAGAGGGAACGGAAGATTTAATAGGAGCATCCCATAAAAGAGTGAGCACAAGGCTCTCTCATAGGGTGGAAAGATCACGAAATAGATAGATAACGAACAAGTAATGAGGAACACGTATGAGATACAAAATGCACACAATGCTGGCATGCAATCTACATGAAGGTTCCTAGGTTATAGTCTAGGTCAAGCGTATTGCCTAATTCTCTATAACCAATGGCTCTGATACCAGTCTGTCACACCCCCGCTAAGAGCGGAAACACGGGGTTGCGACGAGACGGGAATCGTCATAACACATGGTAAGCGATAGAGATGCAATAATAATAATGATGACATGCGTGTCATGACGACACCCGACAACAAGGGGACTTGTGTCGTGTTTAGTCAGTATTCACGACAACATAGCCATAAGCATAAACATGATATAAGATAAACATAGGTAATAACATTGTATGCAATTCCCACAACCCGGGAACAAGTTACAAAGTATAATATTGTTTGAAACAGTTACAACAATTGTTTTCAAAAAGACAAGTTTAGCCCGAAAATGCATCCTAGGGTCTCCACTAAGGCAGCACACCTAGAACCTCAGCTAGCATGATCACCTGAAAAGATATGCTCAAAATGGTCAACAAAATTGTTGGTGAGCTCGCAGGTTTAAGTAATAAAAGTGTAAGTGATGCTGTATAAAGTAAATGATATGGAATACCGTGAATACAGTTATATACACAAGTAAAATCACATGACATGAGCTTTGCAACCAAACCTAGCGACGTACACAAAGAAATTGTCGGCATATATTCACCCAAGGCCCGTACCTGGCTATTGTTGGTACTAACTAGTATACCAACACGAGGGTGGGGGTGTCAACCCAGTAGTACTACCAATACCTAACCGTCGGTTCCCACACTGGAATTAAATAGTTGCAAAGATAGAACCACACAGCAGACCCAAGCATGTATCAGATAAGTACTTGCAACACAGTATCACGTTGATTCCTTGTATGAAAATTGTATGTATGTTGTACACCATAGAAAACGGGCGAGCATACTTTTCCCCCATGTTTGTAAATGTTTGTAAAGTAGTATAAGCATAAAAAGGGGCCACAAAACTCAGATGTTAAGTGGTAAGTATGAAAGGTCGAGATTTCCAACAGTTGAATGAAATGATCGGTCAAACACCTATTTACAGTAATTGTCAAGCCTTAATGACATCTATAAAGCGTATAGTAATGCTTGGTCGGTTCGGGTTGTATCGGTTCGGTCGTGGGTGGCACACACACACAAGCGGACACACGTATCAGATCTTATGTAGATCCAAGTACTACGAGTAGTCGTCATTGCTTATGACATCCTTGTAAAGATCTCATTGTTATGAAAGATGACACTTGTTAAGTATTTGTAGTTTCAAATGGGTTGTCGGTAATTGTAAAATGTTAGGTTTATTTCAATTGAAGTAGTATGTGCATGTTGATAGCGTTGACTTTAATCTTTGGGGTCAAGCAATGACACTTTTACTGATGTTGCCTTATCATCATCAGACGTTCAAGGGAAATTCACACTCATCATCAATCACACAACATGACTAGACGCTCGACCCACGTTCCATCCGTACGAATCAACCTTCAATCATGCGAATTAGCTACTTTCGTGCGATTGAACCTTCATTCGTGCGATTGGACTCAGTCGCACCACACAACACACACATTCGCACAACCCAACCTCCATGCGCACGAGTCAACCCTCAATCGTGCGAATTAGCTACTTTCGTGCGATTGAACCTTCATTCGTGCGATTGGACTCCAGTCGTGCGAAACACGCACAATCGCATACATTCAGTCGGTCACCTGACTCAATCGCACACAATCATTCATACGCATGACTCAATCGCATACAAACACCCAGTCACACGACTCAGTCGCACGACATGCCAAGTCGCACAACTCAGTCGCACGATTGACTTAGATGCATGATTCAGTCGCACGACTCAATTGCATGACAGACCCAGTCGCCTGAACTGCAGAATCGCGACTGTGGTCGGGCTGAGCAGCCCCCGAGCTGCTCTAACACGAGTTTTATACCACGAGGACTTCCAGAAACACTCAACAAACATACACAAACATGAAACACAAGCAGAAAGACCTCACACGCACCCACACGACCTCGTGTGCTCGGATGAACCCGAGCACCCGAAACCCTAGAAATCATAGCAGTAAAAAGACAAGAAAAGAGACAACCAAAGTCGTCTACCTGTTAGAAATGAGTAGATGAAGCTGTAGATGAAGACCAGACGACGAAAACGAGACCACACGGGTAGATTTTGGTGCTAGATTGAAGAAAATGTGTGTGTAGGAGTGAAGAGGTGAAGAAGATGAAGTGAGTGAGGAATGGCTGGAATGGGGTTTATACACCCAGCCCAAGTTTGCAAAATCACAAGTTTAGTCCCTGCACTTAACCCTTGAGTTTCCCAAAATTTGTTTCGGTTGATTAGGATCTTAAAATGTTCGTTATATTAAGGTTAGAAGCGTGTTTAATGGAATTTGATAGTCTAAAATGGTTTTATTAATGACAATGGTCGAAATAAAAGAAAAAAAAATAATATATTTGGTGGTAATGGTGATGAAATTTATAAAAGTTTTATGCTTAACACACGTTCTCAAAGGAAGTACAGGCACAAAGGAAAATAAGCAGACATGATTCCTTAAAGCAGGAGTTCATGAAGAAAAGGAAGAATAATTAAAATATTTCTATGTTATTTATGTTGTTCGACGGACCTTGAGGTGACGGATGTCACAGTACTTGTCGCAAACTGCTGAAGAATAAGTCTTCAGTAGTTTCATCTTCTTCAGCAGATGATCAACTTAAGATGAAGAAAAAGCCATGTGAAATATGTGGCTTATTCAATCATCTTACTGATGATTGCTGGTATAAAAAGGGCTCCAAACTCAAACACAATGAGAACATTAAAAAGTAAATGGATAAAATGAATACTGAGTTTGAAACCAAGTTTGTACGAGCAACATCAAAACCTGTAACCCCAAAATCCAAAAAGAAATCCAAAAAGGAAGAGGTTAATCAGGCAACAGCTGAGGTTGCTCAAAGGGAGACGGTACAACACAGGATCCATCAATCTCAAGCACTAATGTGTGTGATAAGCTGAAGGCTTTATCACAGAATCAGACAGAACTTGTTATGATGGTTCAACATTTATTGGGGAGAGTCAACCAATTAGATGCTCCTGTGCTGAAACCACAGAGAAGAAAATCCATGCCAAAGGATTCTTCTTCTTCACCATCTCCATCCCCTCAGGCTGTTCTTCATAGGAAATCTGTTAGTTTACCATCTGTTGATGTGAACAGACCCAAAACCAAAAAGTTTTGGGTCTCAAAAACTAACTAATTTATTATGATTGCAAGGTTCTTCAGCATGCCACAATAGCATCTGGTATGTAGACAGTGGAGGATCTATGCATATGACAAGGAACAACTCTCTTTTTCATGATTACTCTCAAGGTAAGAAGGGTTTGTTTCTTTTGGCAATGATGCTAAGGGTTACATCATTGGCAAAGGCTGTGTCTCCAATGGGGAAATAAGGTTTGATGATGTTAACCATGTGGAGAATCTGAAGTACAATCTCTTGAGTGTCAGTCAAATGTGTGATAAAGGCCATGTTGCTCTTTTCACCAGTCAGAACTGCAGGATTCTGTGATCCAAAGTTTTGAGTTTGATTGATAAGGTGTTGGATGATCACACTCTCCTGAGGGCCAACAGGATAGGAAGAGTGTATGCCTTAGATCTTTCCAAGAAAATAGATCTCAAAGGCCATCCTTGCCTATTTTCCAAGGCTTCTCCTCAAGAATATGTTCTATGGCATTGAAGGTTGGGTCATGTGAATCATAAAAACTTGAATCAGCTGATACATCATGGTTTAGTAAGGGGATTGCCTATGAAGGAGTTCAGATGTGAAGACAACTGCACTACTTGTTTGAAAGGAAAACAGCACAAAGTCTCATTCCCTCCTATTAAAGAACCTAAGTCCATTGCCTGCTTGCAATTACTACACATGGATATCTTTGGTCCTGTGAGAGTAATGAGTATGGCAAAGAAGAAATACTGTCTGGTAATTATGCATGATTACTCCAGATTTGTATGGAATTTCTTCTTGCATTCAAAGGATGAGGCTGCTCAAACGATTATAAACTTTGTGTTGTATGTTAAGAAGCAGTATTCCCTATCTGTCAAGTGTATCAGAAGTGATAATGGAACAGAATTCAGAAATCATACACTTGATGATTTTTATCTCTCAAAGGGAATCAAGAGGCAGTTTAGCATCCCAAGGACTCCAGAACAAAATGGAGTAGTAGAGAGAAAGAACAGGACCCTAATTGAAGCTGCAAGGTCCATGTTGGCTGACTCTGGTTTGCCACTGACCTTTTGGGCTGAAGTTGTTAACATAGCTTGCTATGTGCAGAATAGAGCCTTAGTAAATCAAGGGTTGATGAAGACTCCATATGAAGTACTACATCATTTGGCTCCTCTAATTTCATTTTTCAGAGCCTTTGGGTGTCCTTGTTTCATTCTCAACACAAAGGATCAACGCCACAAATTTGATCCTAAGGTGGATGCAGGGTATTTTGTTGGTTATTCATCTACTTGCAAGGCATACAGAGTCTTCAACTGCAGAACAAAGATAGTTGAAGAGACTCTGCATGTGAAGTTTAATGAATCTCCAAAGGACAATATTCCACAAAACCATGTGGAGTTATTTGATTTGGTCATACTACAATATGTTCCTTATCAGGCTTCAGCTGTTGCTCCTGTCAACAGTTCTCCACCTGGTGGTATTGATGATGATGATGATATCAATACTCACCTATTCAAGTTTAGTGATTAACTGCCTGAGTCCACTAAACTTGATGTTCCTGAAGCTTCAGCAGTTCCATCCACAACAAATGCTGATGAGATCTCTGATTCCTCTACATCTTTTGATTTGCCATCTCATTCTTGGTTTCAAGAGTCTGCATCACCATCTGCTGCTGCTGAAGGTCCTACAAACACTTGCACAGATCTTATTGTTTATCAAGAGCTGAAGAATCACCCAATGTCTCAAATCATTGGTGATATCAATGCTGGGGTTTCAACAAGAAGTCAATTGTCCAATTTCTGCTTCTATGCTCTCTTCATTAGTCAGCAAGAGCCAAAAACTATCACATTGCTTTAAGGGACAATGGATGGGTTGAAGCCATGCAGCTTGAGCTACTTCAGTTCAACAAGCAGCAAGTGTGGGAACTGGTTCCTCTACCCCCAGGTAAGTGTGCAATAGGCACTAAATGGATGTTTAGGAATAAAACATATGAAAATGGGCTTATTGTTAAGAACAAGGCCAGACTGGTTGTTCAGGGGTTTGCACAGGAAGAAGGTATTGATTATGATGAAACCTTTGCTCCTGTAGCCAGATTGGAGGCAATTAGATTGTTCTTAGCCTATGATGTATTCCACAATCTTAAAGTTTTTTAAATGGATGTTAAAAGTGCATTTTTATATGGTAAAATAAAAGAAGAGGTTTATGTGTGTCAACCACCAGGTTTAGGATAATAAACATCCAGATTGGGTATACAAGCTTGATAAGGCTCTTTATGGGTTGAAACAAGCTCTTAGAGCCTGGTATGAGACATTATCAAATTTTCTTCTTCAAAATAATTTCACTAGAGGCTCCATAGATAAATCTTTGTTCATTAAGAAGGTGGATCAGCATAAGCTACTTGTTCAAATTTATGTTGATGATATTATTTTTGCATCCTCTGATCCCCAGTTGTGTGATGATTTTACCAATTTAATGCAAAAGAAGTTTGAAATGAGTGCAATGGGAGAATTACAGTTCTTTCTAGGATTGCAAATCAACAAAAAGGCTGATGGGACTTTCATTCATCAGTCTAAATATACAAAAGATCTTTTGAATAAGTTTGATTTAAAAACTGTAAGCCCTGTTCTACTCCTATGTGCCACACCACTCAACTGGATGCAGATCAGAAATGTAAAGTTGTTGATGAAACACTTTACAGATGTATGATTGGGTCCTTGATGTACTTAACTGCTTCTAGACCAGATATCATGTTTTCAACTTGTGTTTGTGCTAGATTTCAGGCTGCTCCTAAAGAGTCTCATTTGATTGCAGTCAAGAGGATCTTTAGATATCTGCAAGGTACACAATCTCTAGGTTTATGGTATTCCACTAGACACTCTTGCAAATTAGTTGCTTTTTCTGATAGTGACTAACAGGGTGTAAGTTAACCAGAAAGTCAACTTCTCGTGGATGTCAATTCCTAGGCAACTGTTTGATTTCTTGGCAGAGTAAGAAACAAACATCTATTGCTACATCCACTGCTGAAGTAGAGTATATTGCTGCTGCAAGTTGTACATCTTAGGTACTCTGGCTTCAGAACCAACTTTTGGATAATGTCATTACAGAGACTAAGACTCCATTATTAATGGACAGTGCTTCAGCTCTTTGCATTGTCAAGAATCCTCTCCAGCATTCTAGGACCAAACATAGAGATCAGACACCATTTTATTAGGGACTGTTTTGAAAAAGGTCTAATTGATCCAAAGTTTGTGCCTAGTGCTGATGAGCTTGCAGACATTTTTACTAAGCCTTTGGATAGTTCAACTTTCCAAAACCTAGTGTTAAGGCTTGGTATGTTGCAGCTAGAATAGGTGACAACTACTGATGATCTCGGTAAATAAGTACTCATGATCATTAGTAAACATGTCACAAATAAGTACTGATTTTGTTACAAACTACTGATGTTAGTAAAAACAGATAAGTACTGATGTCCTATGAAACAACTGAAAACAGGCAAAAAGACTGCCGAGTAAGTGTTGAGGACAGTATGAAACAGCTGAAATGCTAAGAATTGACGAAAACTACTGATGGGAATTTTCTCTTCAGTCGTTTTACAACTGCTGTGTCATCTAAAACAACTGAAGCAAAACCAATGTCTTCAGTAGTTTCACAACTACTGATGACTAACACCAAGTCTTCAGTCGTTTACAACAACTGATGACAAAACCAATGTCTTTAGTAGTTTCATAACTACTGATGACTAACACCAAGTGTTCAGTCGTTTACAACAACTGATGACAAAACCATGTCTTCAGTAGTTTCACAACTACTGATGACTAACACCATGTCCTCAGTTGTTTCCAACATCTGAAGTCAAAACCATAGTTTTCAGTAGTTTTATAACTATTGATGCCTAAAACCAAGACTTCAGTTGTTTCAACCTCTGAAGGTTAATACCATATCATCAGTCGTTTAAAACTACTGATGATTAACACCAAACCCTTCAGTTATTTTATAACCCATACCCTATAAATACCTAATCCTACAGAGCTTCATTATCTCAAACCTAATTCAAAAACTCCGAACCTTCTCTCACATTAATGGCGACCATGCAGCTTAAACCAAGACACAACTGTATTGCCTACCTTACCAAATCACCCTTCTGGACGAAGTTTGATACTGCCATTGATCTAATGGTCCATTCTCCATACAAAACGGCCTTCCTTATCAATCCTACCATTTATGCCGAATCCCTAAATCTTCTGGACAACGTTACCCTTACCACTGGGGAGAATGACACCGAGTCTCTCCAGTCGTTCGTCAACTACCGTAAGGTGGTCATCACTCCGACAATCCTTCGCCAAACCCTACAACTGGATGAGCCACCTTCCCCGCTGGATATTCAAAGGGCACCACTGATCTATCCTTTGCCCACATGGATACCAGGTAACCTCAGCGCTTCTACCATCCTAAAGAAGCATTTCCATGACGCTGAACGCCTTATTTTTCATATGGTGAATGTCTGCCTAGCCCCTAAGACTTCTTCTTGGGATCAAATGTCAACCAGGTGGCAGCAGGTATTCTTCTTTATCCTTGAGCAACAAAACTTAAATTTTTCTGAAATAATATTTCTTGAACTTAAGGATATGGTCTCAAAACCTATTGCTAACTGATGGATATTATATCCACGGTTCATAATGGCCATTATAGAGAACCAGCTGAAAGCTGAGGGACTTGTTGGCCTTGGAGTCCCTGCCATGGCTGTATTGCCTGAGGTATACCCCAGGCACAACTCAGACCAGTCACTCAAACAGGCTGCCAAGCTGCGAAAACCCACGCAGCTGGAACCCACAGTCACCACCTCCAAATCCAAAGTCCCCACCAACCCAACACAAGAAACTCAAAAGGCTGCTCAGGGAGATGAGTCCCCTGAGGATGCCCCTGTACACAAACACAGGAAATACATATGGTTATATCCCCCCAGTTATGTCCATGACTCACCGCTCAACCGCTCAGGCTTCTCTCAACAGGAGCCTGCAGCAACCACATTCGGGGCACCTATACATCTGGAACCTTCCTCATTTGAGGAGGTTGCCATTGAAACGCACCACTCTCCCCGGGTGCATACTGCTTCTACACCATCTCCCACTGCAACCGCCCCCCAAAGTCCTACCATAATAGTTGCAAAAGTGCTGAGTCAGTTGCATTCCTCACCCCTTCCCAGATACCAATCAAAACTGGGAAGCCTCAACAATTGAGGGGGAGGATCAAGATGCTTCTGATAACCCACAACACAGGGGTTACACTGTTCCATCTCCAAGTGTAGAAACGGAGATTAGAACATCTGGTGAGGCTGCCACTTCTCCTGCTTCAGCATATGATCAGGATGCAGTTGGTAATCCATAAGACCTCACCAGAGGCAACTGCCAATGAAGGACATAGTCCTGAGGCAGGAAGTCCCCAGTACCAAGAACAAGGGGCACATGCTGCTACTGATCTACACTCAGAGCATGTACATCCTGATTCTATCAGGAGGTCAGGTGATTCAGCAAACACTGATGATGACCTGGGCTTCTTCTATGATGTTTTAGCCCAAAATACCATCCTAGAGAATAAGGTAAGCAGACTCAACGAGCTGATTGCCAAAATGTCTCAGGATCTAAGTCCATCTGCCCCAATCCACCAACTGATGGCACCTTCCTCTGAAGGTCTCTTATACACAGAGCCACTCCAAAACACTCAGCCACTGCCTCTACTTCTGGCACTATCTCTTAAGGACAGAACCCCCCTGAGCAAATAGCTGCTATCTTTCAAAATTCCTTACCTCTCATCACACCAATTATCACTGATATAGTGATTAAAACCTTGATGAGAGGCTTCCCTCGGTAATCCAACCCTTGATAGAGGAAGTTGTGAGCAAAAGGCTTTCTGACAATCAAACCCTTGCAACCAATCCACCCAAAAAGGGGGAGATTCAGTCAGTGAAAGCAAAACGAAAAAGGATTGAAGATGGGAAAGAGAAAGGAAAAGAGATAGAGGTGGAAAATGAGAAGGAGTTGGGTGTAGAGACTGAGAAGGAGAAGGAGAAGGAAGCTGAAATGGAGAAAGTGATTGAAAGTACTAAAGACTTTCATGTCACATACAAGAAAAGGAAGAGTGGAAAGAAGGAGAAGGAGTTGGAGGAAATGGTGAAGGAGGCTGATGCCCAACACAGACGATCAATGGATAACATCATTGATCAGCTGTTTAGGCAAGGTCATGACACTGAAAAACTTGACTCAGAAATTAGAAGATTGGAGATTGAAGAAATCCAAGCAAGATGGGCAAGTTACAGTGTGTTGGAAGGGAAAGGCTGGAAATCATGATCAGGTTCATAGCTAAGTATCTTGGAAGATCATTGATTGAAATCAAGTCATGGTCCAGGGACAGGATCTTGGCAATAACCACCAAGATCTGTTCGTCTGAAGTATATACCAAAGGGCTGGTCATTGAAGCCTTGAATGAAGCTGGTGCTGGGAGCAGGACTGAACTGGTCAAACAATCTAAAGCCTCACTTACATCCAAAATGCTAGAACAGCTGTCAAAATTCCCACACCAAAACCACCACAACCACAACCCTAAACCAATTCCCTTACCCATAAAACCAATAGCCGATGATGTACCCCAAAGAGGAAGAGAAGGGTACAAGGCTAGAAGAGGAAGAAGAAGATAATGATGAAGATGAAGACAGGCTGCCAATCTCAGCTGTTATACAGTTGCCTAAGGCCATAAGTCACCCTCCAACAATTACTCCTAATCTCAAAGGCAAATTGTGAAAGTGAAGTTAGAAGAAGAAGAGCTTCACAAACAACATGATGAGGAATTGTTGAGAAGAGTCGACAAAGCATACGCTGCCACATCTTCAATCATCAATATGAAGAAACATGCTCAGAGATTATACACTCTCAGACATACCTTTCAATATCAAAAAGAGAGAGTGAGGATTTGGCCTGATCCCAGGGTGTCTCATAGGATTCAAAAGAAAAAAATTCCACAGAGATACATTGGCCAAGTAAAGAAGATTGTAGATGAAGTGATCTCACTGGCCTTTGTAGTATCACCTTGGGAGATCCTAGATGACTTCAAGAAAGCCTATAAAGCTAAACTGACCCCACAAAAGATGCTGGAGAATAAAGTGGTGAAAAAGGAGTTAGTGTATAGGAGGCTTGTGGAAGTTAGAAAGAATGAGCTCCAGTTGTTCTTAGAGGGTATTCACCCAGATGAATTCGCATATAGAGTCATAACAATTGTGGAACTAAAAAATGGGAAGCAGGTCAAATACCTCTCTGAGCATTATGGGCCAGAGTCACTCTTTGAAGGAGAAACAGAAGAGCTTACCATGGAGGAACAAGTAATCTTTATTAAGGCCTATACAAGGGAGTCTTACAGACTCATAGTTGGGAAGTAGATCTCATGGATGGGGTAACAGCTCTGTGTCCAGTTCCCCAAGACAGAGTTCCCATCCATCCTTTGCCAAACAGAACATTGAGACTTCTTCCCAGGCCTATGCTTACAAGGGTCACTTCTGAGCTCATCTAGAAGACAAAAAGACCAATCTTTCTGCCATAATAACTGGGACATCTTCAATAAGCTTAAAGGATGTGGCTGCATTGGTTCAGGGGGAGTTTGTTTGACCAAAAGAACCAATGAGCCAGATTAGAAAAACCTTTAAGTCCCACAAGACATCACAACAACTGCTAAAGACTTGATCAGCTATTTGACAAAGTCTGAAGTTCAACAGCTAAAGACTAAAGTACTAAAGACTTCAACAGGTAAAGTCCAAAGACTGAAGATCAACAGCTAAAGACTAAAGTACTAAAGACTTCAACAGCTGAAGACCAAAGTCTGAAGATCAACAGCTGAAGACTAAAGTACTGAAGACTTAAACAGCTGAAGACAAAAGTCTGCAGATCAACAGCTGAAGACTAAAGTACTGAGGAGCAACAGCTGAAGTACAAAGACTGAAGACAACATCTGAAGACATCAACTGATGACAATAACTCAAGTTCAAGAAGTCTAAGTACTGAAGCCTTCAGAGTTTGTCACAACAGCTGAGAAGCATTCTTCAGTTGTTGTGATGGTTTCCTTTCAGTAGTTTCTTTTCTATTTCAGTTCTTGTAAAACGACTGAAGAGCATGTTCTTCAGTAATTGTTTCAGTAGTTTCTTTTCAGTAGTTGTAGTGATAGTTAACACTTGGTATTTTTGTAAGAAGATGTCAGCTGTTTGACATCTTCAGTAGTTGTGTTAACTTTCAATAGTTAAATAACAGTTAGATGTCACTGTCAAGTGACATCAGCTGACGTCAGCTTCCCTTGTAAAAGGAAAGATGACCTAATTGTAACGATGCACGTGAAGCCAGCCAAAGCGTGTATTGAATGATTATATTCCTTTTGGCAGAAATTTTCTCTATAACAAACACTGTTTCATTGATAAATTTCGTGTGTTATTGTTTAAATTTGTTAATTCGTGGGCTCATTCCACTGCAAATCCAATCTAATTGATCAAACTAGATGCCGAGATCCTAACAGGAAGGCTGATCTAGCATTTTTGTGGTAAGTTTGGCTTTGGAGAGCTTGGCCATATCAGTTCTCTTCCTAACACCTGCCTCATCCAATGCTTCTACAATTAACCCCTTATTGAATGCTTCAGAAGAACAGATTCTGGTGGTTATTGCAAAAATACTGTCTCTGGTCCATGATTTGATTTCAATCAATGATCTTCCCAAGTATTTTGCAATAAATCTGATTATTATCTCCAACCTTTCCTTATCCATCACACTGTAACTAGCCCATCTTTCTTGTATTTCCTTAACTTCCAGCCTTCTGATCTCAGTGTCTAAAGTGGCTGTATCAAAGCCCTGTCTAAAGAGTTGGTCTATTATTTTATCCATAGATCTGTTGTGAGCTTCATCAGCTTCTTTAACCAGATCTTCAAAGGATTTCACTCCAACAGGCTCTTGTGTTTCAGCATTTTTCTTCCTTTTATAAGTGATCAGTTGTTTCTCTTTCTCTAGCTCCTTTTCTTTTTCTTGTTGTTTCTCATCGACCACTCTCTTTCTCTTTCTTTCTTTTACTGCCTTAGACTCCCCCTTTTTGGGTGCATTGGGTTCAAGGGTTTGAATGGCAGAAAGTGACTTTTGCATAGCATCATCAACAAGTGTTTGGAGATTTGAGGTGATCCTCTCATCAATGGCTTTATGTACTATCTCAATGATGATGGGAGTGATGAGAGGTAAGGAGTTTTGAAAGGTTGCAACCATCTACTCAGAGGGGTTCTATCCCTGAGAGGTGGTGCCAAAAGCAGTGGTTGGTGGCTTAGTTAAGTGTATTGCCTGTGTGTTTGGTGAACCTTCAAATGAAGGTGCCATATATGGGTCAATGGGGATAGATGGACTTTTATCCTGAGACATTTTGGCTAGCAACTCTTTGAGTCTGTTCACCTTGGTCTCCAGGATTGTGTTATGGGCTAAGACATCGAAGAAAAAGCCCAGGTCATCATCAGTCTTTGCTGAATCATCTGACCTCCTGATTAGATCAGGATGTACATGCCTGAGTGTAGATCAGTATATGCATGTGCCCCTTGTTCTTGGTTCTGGGGACTTCCTGCCTCAGGACTTTGTCCTTCATTGGCAGTTGCCTCTGGTGAGGTCTTATATATGGTACCAACTTCATCCTGTTCATTTGCTAAATCAGTAGAAGTGGCAGCCTGACCAGATGTTCTAACCTCCTCTTCTACACTTGGAGATTGAACATTATAACCCCTGTGTTGTGGGTTATGAGCAGCATTTTGGTCCTCTCCCTCAATTGTTGAGGTATTCCCAGTGTTAATTGGTTTCTGGGGAGGGGGTGAGGAATGCAGCTGACTCAACACTTTAGCAACTATAAGGGTTGGGCTTTGAGGGGCAGTTGCATTTGGAGATTGGTCAGAAGCAGATTGCACCCGGGGTGAGAGATGCTCTTCAATGGTAACCTTCTCAACTGAGATAGGTTCTCGTAATGTGGTATCCCCAATTGTTGTTGCAACAGGATCCTGTTGAGAGGATACCTGTGCGGTTTTAGCTGGTTGAGTCTTTGACATGACTCGGGGGTTAGAACCAGTATGTGTTTCCTGTATGGTGGTACAGGGGCATCTCAGGGGACTCATCTCTCTGAATAGCCTTTTTGGGCTTTTGGGGTGTGGGTTTGGTGGGGACTTTGGATCTGGAACTAGAGGTTGTGGGTTCCCTCTACTTGGGTTTGAGCAGCCGGGCAGCCCCTTTGAGAGTAGGGTCAGAGTTATGTCTGGAGTATACCTCAACTAAAACAGCTGGAGCAGGGACTCCAAGACCAACAAGGCCGTCAGATTTTAGTTGATTTAAAATTATGGCCATCAGAAACCTGTGATATAGTAGCCATTTGTTTGTCACAGGTTTCTGAGCTAGATCTTTAAGTTCCATAAACACTATCTCAGAAAAATTTAGAGTTTGTCGTTCAAAGATAGAATACAATACATGTTGCCATCTTGAGGACATCTAATCCTATGAAGATGTCTTTGGAGCAAGACATACATTCACCAGTGGAAGATAAGTCTTTCAGCATCATGGAAGTGCTTTTTGAGAATGGTTGTAGCACTTAAGTCTCTTTCATACCGTTGTTGATGAAAGACATATCAATGGTGCCTTTCGGGTATTCTATAATACAGGTGCCATCATGCAAATTTAGGGTTTTGCAAATGATGTCGGGGGTGATTATCACCTTTTTGTGGTTGACCAACGACTGGAGAGTGACTTGGCTATCATTTGCACCAGTTGTGACAGAGAAGTTGGTCCAGAATTGGTGTAAGGAATCGGGGTATATGGTAGGATCAAAAGAAAAGCATTTCGGTATTGGGAATCCACCATAAGATCAATGGCATTATCAAATCTTTTCCAGAAGGCAGATTTAGAGAGGTAGGCAACACAGTTGTGTCTAGGTTTGAGTTTCATGGTCCCCATTGTTGAGAAGAAAAGGCTAATGAAACGTTCGGCTATAAGTGCATGTATTTAAAGGTTAAGAAAAGGCTGAAAGGAAAACGACTCAAAGTGTTGGTGTTGTCAGCAGTTGTATGAAAACAACTGAAGACATGGTTTTAACTATCAGACATTTTAAAACAACTGAAGACTTGGTTTTAGTCATCAGTAGTTATGAAACTACTAAAAACCATTGTTCTGTCTTGAGGTGGAGAAAGTAATTGAGAACTTGGTGTTAGTCATTAGTAGTTGTGAAACTACTGAAGACATGGTTTTGTCATCAAGGACAAACAAAGGTAAAGTGTTTCATCAAGGACCTCTTTAGGAGCTGCCTGAAATCTAGCACAAACACAAGTTGCAAACATAATATCTAGTCTAGAAACTGTTAAGTACATCAAGGACCCAATCATACATCTGTAAAGTGTTTCATCAAGATCTTTACCTTTCTGATCTGCATCCAGTTGTGTGGTGTTGCATATGGGAGTAGAACATGGCTTACAGTTTTATAAATCAAACTATTCAAAAGATTTTTTGTATATTTTGACTGATGAATGAAGGTTCCATCAGCCTTTTGTTTGATTTACAATTCTAGAAAGAACTGTAATTCTCCCATTGCACTCATTTCAAACTTTTGTTTCATTAACTTGTAAAATCATCACACAACTGCGGATCAGAGGATGCAAAAATTATATCATCAACATAAATTTGAACAACTAGCTTATGCTGATCCATTTTCTTAACAAACAAAGTTTTATCTATGGAGCCTCTAGTGAAATTATTCTGAAGAAGAAAACTTGAAAGTGTTTCATACCAGGCTCTAGGAGCTTGCTTCAACCCATAAAGAGCCTTATCAACTTTATACACCCAATCAGGATGTTTATTGTCCTCAAAACCTGGTGGTGGTTGACACATAAACCTCTTCTTTTATTTTTCCATATAAAAAAGCACTTTTGATATCCATTTAAAAAACTTTAAGATTGTGGAATGTAGCATAGGCTAAGAACAATCTAATTGCTTCCAGTCTGGCTATAGGGGCAAAGGTTTCATCATAATCAATACCTTCTTCTTGTGAAAAACCTTATACAACCAGTCTAGCCTTGTTCTTCACAATAAGCCCATTTTCATTAGTTTTATTCCTAAACACCCACTTAGTGCCTATTGCACATACCTGGGGGTAGAGGAACCAGTTCCCACACTTGCTGCTTTTTGAACTGAAGTAGCTCAAGCTGCATGGCTTCAACCCATCCATTGTCTCTTAAAGCAACGTGATAGTTCTTTGGCTCTAGCTGACTAATGAAGAGAGCATAGAAGCAGAAGACGGACAATTGACTTCTGGTTGAGACACCGGCATTGATATCACCAATGATTTGAGACATGGGGGATTCTTCAGCTCTGGTACACTATACAATCAGTGCAAGTGTTTGTACCAGGTTCAGCACCAACAGATGTTGATCCAGACTCTTGAAACCAAGTATGAGATGGCAGTTCAAATGATGAAGAGGAGTCAGAAATCTCATCAGCATTTATTGTGGATGGAGCTACTGAAGCTACAGGAACATCAAGTTTTGGACTCAGGCAGTTGATCACTAAACTTGAAAAGGTGAGTACTGATATCATCATCATCTTCAGTACCACCAGGTGGATACGTGTTGCAGAAGATGATTATTCACATGATCTGCAACAGCTGGAGGTTGATAAGGAACACATTGCAGTATGTCCAGATCAAACAACTCCACAGGGTTTTGTGGAATTTTATCCTTAGGAGATTCATTGAACTTCACATGCAAGGTTTCTTCAACTATCTTTGTTCTGCAGTTGAAGATTATGTAAGCCTTGCATGTGGATGAATATCCTACAAAATACCCTGCATCCACCTTAGGATCAAATTTGTTGAGTTGATCCTTTGTGTTGAGAATGAAACAAGGACACCCAAATGCTTTGAAGAATGAAATTAGAGGAGCCAAATGATGTAGAACTTCATATGGAGTCTTCATCAACCTCTGATTACTAGAACTCTATTCTGCACATAGAAAGCTGTGTTGACAGCTTCAGCCCAAAAGGTCAATGGCAAACCAGAGTCAGCCAACATGGACCTTGCAACTTCAATTAGGGTCCTGTTCTTTCTCTCCACTACTCCATTTTGTTATGGAGTCCTTGGGATGCCAAACTGCCTCTTGATTCCCTTTGAGAAATAAAAATAATCAAGTGTATGGTTTCTGAATTCTGTTCCATTATCACTCCTTACACACTTGACTGATAGGGAATACTGCTTCTCAACATACAACACAAAGTTGATAATTGTCTAGGCAACCTCATCCTTTGAATGCAAGAAGAAAGTCCATAAAAATCTGGAGTAATCATCCACAGTTACTAGACAGTATTTCTTCTTTGCCATGCTCATCTCTCTCACAGGACCATATAAATCCATGCGCAGTAACTGCAAGCATGCAGTGGACTTAGGTTCTTCAATAGGAGGGAATGAGACTTTGTGTTGTTTTCCTTTCAAACAAGCAGTGCAGGTTTCATCACAGTGGAACTCCTTTATTGGTAGACCTCTTACTAAACTATTGTGAATCAGCTGATACATGTTTTGAGATTTACATGACCCAGCCTTCTATGCCGCAGTTTAGATTCCTGAGGAGAGGCTTTGGAGAACAAGCAAGGATCCCCTTCAAATCAATCTTCTTTGACAAATCCAGGGCATATACTCTTCCAATCCTCTTGGCCTTCAGGAGAGTATGTTCATCCAATACCTTGTCAATAAGCCTCAGAAGTTAGGAAGACAGAATCCTGTGGTTCTGGCTTGTTAAAAGTGCAACATGCCCTTATCACACATCTAACTGACACTCAGTAGATTATACTTGAGATTCTCCACATGGTTAAGATCATCAAATCTGAGTTCTCCATTAGACGCATATCCTTTCTCGATGATGTAACCCTTAGCATCATTTCCAAACGAAACAATCCCTTCTTTCCTTGAGAGTAGTCATTAAGAAGAGACTGCTCCCTGTCATATGCATAGATCCTCCACTGTCTACATACCAGATGCTCCTTTGGCATGCTGAAGAACCCTGCAATCATCACAAGGAACTAGTTAGGTTTTGAGACCCAAACCTTTTTGGTTTTGGGTCTGTTTTCATCAACAGATTTACCATAACTGTTTCCCATGATTAACAGCTGATGAAGGTGGAGATGGTGCTGAAATGGATTCCTTGGATTTGGGCTTGGAATACCTTTTCAGTGGTTTGATCACAGGTGCATCTAGTTGGTTAACTCTCCCCAACAAATGCTGAACCATCATAACAAGTTGTGCCTGATTTGTAGCTAAAGCTTTCAGCTCTTGTGACACATCAGTACTTGTTTTTGATGAGTTCCTGTGGCCCACCATTTCCTCCTTGTAATTCACAGACTTAATATGATGTTTATCATTAGTAACACTATTAGCTGTTTTATGATAAACCCTATCCTTCTTTTTGGATTTGGTTGAAGCCTTGGGTTTATCAATATGGGATGATTGTGGTACAAACTTGGTCTCAAATTCATTTTTCATTTCATCCATCTGAATTTTAATGAGCTTATCTCTGTTGAGTTTGGAACCCTTTTTGTACCAACATTCATCAGAAAGATGATTGAACTTACCACATATTTCACATGGCTTATTCTTCATCTTGGATTGATCAACTGCTGAAGTGGAAACTACTGAAGGTGTGATCTTCAGTACTTTCCTCCTTTTGGTACTTGTGTTAAGTACTGAAGGATCTGTAACAACTGAAGACTTGTTCTTCAGCTGTTCTCTATCCGTCCTGAAAGACCGTATGATAGATTCCTCAGCAGTTGTTAACCCTTTTATTTCAGTTGATTTGAAATGCTTTTCAGATGTTGTGACTTGCCCTTAAGTACTTGAGGTACTTTGAGGGACAACATCTGAAGTACTCAGCTTCATGTGCTTAACATTAGTTAGTTCATCAGGCAATTGATTTGCTGAGGTATCAACACTGATTTCATCTTCTCATCTTGGGTGATCACTTGAAGATGATACACATGATGATGTGGTTGGGAAATTACTTTCACCTTCAGGTTTTACTATTGATTTTGGAGTAAAATCTGTAGGTGGTGCAATATGATTGTAACCTATTCCAAACTTCACATTTGAAGCTGTTTGCTTGCTGAGAAGCATTTCAAATCCCTTGCAGGATGATACCCAGCGGTCACACTCAAGTTGTGTAGCTGCAAGTGTTTCTTTGAGATCTATGTGGTTCTCAAGAATGACCTCTAGCTTAGCCTTTTCATCATTTAATTGGCATTTAAGCTTATAAATCTCATCATCTTTATCTTTAAGGACAGACTCATACTCAGCTTTTCTTTTGAAAAGGGTTTGCTCAAGCTCAAGATTTTGATTTATTAAAGCTACATTTGCCTCTCTAATAGAGATAAATGCAGCTATGCAAGATTCAGAACATAGCTTGGCTTTAGCCTTAGAGGATACCTGGGTTACGTGTGATGAAGATGCATTGGAGCATGAACCCTCAGTAGACTCCAGGGCCATGAGAGCAAGATTCCCAAAAGGATGTTCACCACCATGTTGACCATCACAAGCAAATAATTGCTCATTACCAGAAAGATCATCTGGTAAACTGCTCCAGTCAATAGCACCATGGGTGAAGAAGCTGTGATGAGGTTGTGATTGAGATGGTTGAGATGGTTGAGGCTCAGGTAAGGCTTGAGGTTGTTGTGCAATAGGAACTTGAATTTGATTTGGCTGTGGCATGTAATAGCAGGGATATGGATATGGCATTGGACCCTAAGGGACAAAATATGCAGGAGATAGAGGTTGTGAGTGATGACCAGAACTAGCAGGATATTGCCCTCTGTTTTGTGAACAATTGCTTGGAAAAGTCACAAAGGGTGCAGAGGAGTTAGATCCAGTTGATCTACACTCTCTTCCAAAGTGCCCAAGCCTGTGGCATTTGTGACACCTCAACTTACTCTTGTCAAAACCAACATTGGTTTTGCCAGAGAGTCGTGGAAATTTCCTACCAGTTCTCTTGTAGAACTTTTGAGATCTGATATTAATCAAGGCCATTTGGCTTAGAATATCCATCTCTTCTAGGTCATCATCAGCAATACCTTTCAAATCATCCATAATGAAGCACAAATTGTCGCTATTACAACCTGACTGACTATCAACACTAACAAATGCATGATCAGAACTGTTTGAAGAGAAATCTATATGCTCATCATAATTGCTTTCAGATGCAGCATATTTTGACTCATGACCAACCAAGTAGTGTTCCCTGGTACAAAGTCATGAGTGAGCTTTCCTGATGATGCCAGTTTCCTTTTCTGCTCTATCTCTCTTTCAACTATAAGCAGTTTCCATGGAGTTGGGTAAGAGATAGGCTATCCAGATTTGCACTAGAGCGTAGGACAATGATATATGTGTCCCATTCTCAGGCAGTGATCTGAGGAATCTGTTGTTCATCTGGCTATTAGTGTATTTATGTTTGACCATTTTCAGCTCAGAGATCAAACAGGAAAAACGCTCATACTGTTGAGTTAGTGTCTCACCCTTCCTATGGGAGAATGTCTCATATTGTTGGGCAAAAATTTATCTGTTGTTTGCTAAGACCTCATCTGTTCCACCAAATTGTTATTTCAATGCATTCTAGAGGTCATGAGCACTTTCATGATGCATAAGCCCAGAATAGATTTCATTCGGCAGTGCCATAGCCAGAATTCCATGTGCTTTAGCATCAATCTCAAACAATTTTCGATCCTCATCTGAGTATTGTTCCTTCTTCTTCGGAACCATTTGGTTGGTTTCTGGATTTTTCACCATTGGCTGTGTGGACCATGTACCACAGATGTCCAACAACCTGAAATGTTAGCAGACAGGTGATGGAGCATTCTTCGTTGCCATATGTTATACACAGTCCTAACCAATATCGGAGGCTTGGTTGAGGAACTAGTATTGTGAGGATCATTAGAAGGAGTAGTCATTCTCAGATTCAATCAAATTCAATTAAGTTTTAACTGATTTAGCGCAAAACACAACAAACTCAATATGAACCACGAGAAATCTCAAAGCAGCAGAAATTCAATCTCTATAACCAATTCTTGCAAATATACTAATTCGATCAAACTTAGATATCGAAATAGCAGTTTCAATGATCAATTGTTAGATCGATCAATGATTAACCAGCTTTGATACCATTTGTTAGGATCAGTGATCTAAGTTTGATCAATTACAGTAGATTGCAGCGGAATTTGAACAATGAATTAGACAATTTAGCAAGAACTCAATTGATATTCAATAGAAAAGCACACGGTTAGAGAGAGAGAGAGAGAATTCTACAAATGGAATATTTCATTGAAATACTTTCGTGGTGGCTGAATGTCACACGTTACAATTAGGTCAATGTTCCTTATATAAGGAATGTGACGTCTGCTGATATCACTTGATAGTGACATCTAACAGATTTATACAAACAACTGAAACTATGCAAACTATTGAGAATGTTCTCAACAACTGATCACATCTCAGAGTGCTAAGTACAAAAACATAAAACTACTAAACTAAAACTACTGAAACTATAAACTACTGAAAAGGTTAATTACAAGTACTGAAAAGGAAAACCATCACAATTACTGAAGTTAATAACTTCAGCTGTTGTGACAACTACTGATCACTCTGGTCTTCAATCATTGTCTTCAGTCTTTATTCTTCAGACTTTTTCTTCAGACGTTGTCTTTAGCTAATAGCTTCAGACTTTGTCTTCAGTTTTTCACTTTCAGACTTTTTCTTCAGTACTTTACTTTCAGACTTTGTCTTTAGTAGAAATCTTCAGATCTTGTCTTCAGACTTTGTCTTCAGACCTTGTAATCAGCTGATGTCTTTAGCTGTTGTGATCTTCTTCAGCAGTTGTAATGTCTGTGGGACTTAGAGGTTTTTCTGATCAGGCTCATTGGTTCTTTTTGTCCAATAGGGCTTAACATATTTGTGCGATAAAGGTCACCTAACCACTTGTATGTGTAAACTCACACGTGTGTGTAAGTAGGATGACTTGAATTGGAAACCATGTGCATAGGGTCACCGAAGCATGGCATACAATGGTGTTGATGGGATTTTACATGTCGACTAAACATGAGATGTTTAACCGATCCCATAAAGCTAGAAGTTGCAATAGGTTGCAATTGTCAAATGTTGACTACTTTGTTAATTTAAATAATGAGATAAAGGTTAGCTAACCATAACTTAAATGTAACATTGGATTCTATATTATAATTATTAATTGTCTATGAGACGTGTAAAGGGTATTAGTAATTAAAATGCATTTTCAGAAATACTAAAATTAACTTTGTAATTTTATAGAAATGGCCGCAAACAATAATGCTACCACCCCGACCGTCGCTACCCTATCACTGAGAACCATCTTAGAAAGGGATCGTCATAGCCATAATAACTTTATGGACTGCTTTCGAAACTTCAGAATTGTTTTCAAGCAAGAGAAAAAGGCCTATGTCCTTGATGATCCCATTCCTGACCAACCTGACCCCGAGGATGTTGAGGCCTATAACAATTGGCTTCAATACATTGAGGATTCCATGCAGGTTTCCTGCCTCATGTTGGAAACTATGATTCCTGAACTCTAAAAGGATTTAGAGCATCCTGGGGCATATGACATAATTACCTAGTTGAAGGAAATGTTTCTCTCCACAAGCTAGGGTAGAGCACTTTGAAACAGTTCGAGCACTTCATGCGTGTTGCATGGAAGAAACCCAATTGGTATCATCTTATGTTCTTAAGATGAAAAGCCACGTTGATCGCTTCGAGCGGCTTAATTATCCCGCCTCAAAGGAGCTGTCCACGGATTTGATCCATAATGGCCTAACCAAAAGGTATGAGATGTTCATAATGAAATACATTCTTGTTAGGAGCAGTGATCTATGTTTGATTGATTGACGAGTATTGCAGCGGAATTCAAACAATGAATTAGTCGATTCACAAGAACAAAACGATATTCAATGAAGAACAAAGACGATTATAGAGAGAGAGATATCTGCAAATATATTTCATTCAATATTCGCTTTCGTGGTAACAGAATGTCACAATTATGATTAGGTCGACACCTCTTATATAAGAGATGTGACGTCTGCTGATGTCACTTGATAGTGACATCTAACAGATTTATTACAACTGAAACACAACTACTGAAGATGTCAAAACAGCTGACATCTTCTTACAAAAATTTCTAAGTGTTATCAGTTGTTATAACTACTGAAATATAAAACTACTGAAACTACAACGACTGAAGAACAAGCTCTTCAGTCGTTTTACAAAACTACTGTGTTGGACCAAAAGAACCAATGAGCCTGATCAGAGAAACCTCTAAGTCCCACAAGACATCACAACAGCTGAAGAAGACCTGATCAGCTGTTCTACAAAGTCTGAAGAATACAACTGCTGAAGTACGTCTGAAGTACTGAAGACAAAGACTGAGACAACAGCTGAAGATCTAAAGTCTGAAGACTTCAACAAGTACTGAAGACAAAGACTGAAGATCAACAGCTGAAAGACAAAGTCTGATGTTCAAGTACTGAAGACATCAGCTGATGTTAACAGCTGATGACAACAGCTGAAGAGGGCTTCTTCAGTTGTTGTGATGGTTTTCTTCTTCAGTAGTTTTCTTTTCCTTTCAGTAGTTTGTTTATTTTTCTTTTCAGTACTTGTAAACAACTGAAGAGGTTGTTCTTCAGTTGTTGTAGTTTTAGTAGTTTTATGTTTTTCAGTAGTTGTAAATGAGATGTTAACACTTAGGAACATTTGTAAGAAGATGTCAGTTGTTGACATCTTCAGTAGTTGTTAAACATCAGTAGTTATAAAACGGTTACATGTCACTTTCAGGTGACATCAGTCTACGTCATTCTTTCCTTTATAAGGAAAGATGACTCACATGTAATCGTGCCTTTGAGGCCGACAATCTTAATGCAATATTCCTTTTGTCGGATATTTCTCTCTCTATAACAAAATTCTTTTATCGTTTATATCAAGTGTTCTTGTTTGAATTTGTCTAATTCTGAGCTATTCCGCTGCTATATCTGTTCAATCGATTAAACCAAGGGCTGAGATCCTAACAAATGGTATCAGAGCGGTTAATCATTGATCGATCTAACAATTGATCATGGAAACTGTTCAATCGCTCTAAGTTAATCAAATTAGCAAAATTCGCAAGGATCTGTTATAGAGATTGAGAGTGTATCGCTTCTGGCCGTTTTATTTGAGGTTCTGTGTGGTTTTGAGCTAAATTTATTGTGATTTTACTGAATCTGTCTGATTTTCCATAATGACTACTTCTTCTAATGATCCTTTCAATACTGGATCCTCTACCAAGCCTCCGATCTTGGTGAGGAATGAGTATAACATTTGGCAGAGAAGATTGCTCATCACCTGTCTGTCAATAGCTCAGGTGTTGGACATCTGTGGTACATGGACCACATAAGCCAATGGTGAATGATCCGGAAACAAACCAGTTGGTTCCAAAGAAGAAGGAGCAATACTCCGATGAGGACAAGAAGTTGTTTGAAATCGATGCAAAAGCCCATGGAATTTTGGCTATGGCTATTCCTAATGAGATTTACTCTGGGCTTCTGCATTGTAGGTCTGCTCATGACCTCTGGAATGCCATCAAAGAACAATTTGGTGGTACTGATGAGGTTTTAGCAAACAACAGGGAAATCCTCGCCACAATATGAGACTTTCTCTCATAGAAAGGTGAGACCTCTGACTCAACAATTTGAGCGGTTTTTCATGTTTAATCTCTGAATTGAAATGGTTAAACATGAATATACCAGGAGTCAGATGAACCATAGATTTTTAAGATCACTCCTGAGAGATGGAACACATATACCATTGTTCTACGCTCACATGCTGATGTTGATCGCCTACTCTCACCCACTTCATGGGAAACTGCTTACATTCGAGAGAGAGATAGAGCAGAAAAGGAAATTGGTTTCATCTGGCAAGCTCACTGAGGATTTTGTCCAAGGGAACACTGCCCTGATTAGACATCAAGAGCCAGAATGCGTCATCTGAAAGCCAGTATGATGAGCATATTGATTTCTCTACAAACACTTCTGAGCCTGCCTTGTGAGTGTTGATAGTTATTCTGCTGGTAGTAATTGTGACAATCTATTTTTCATCATCATGGATGATCTCAAGGGGATTGCTGATGATGACTTAGAAGAGATGGATATTTGAGCCAAATGGCTTGATAAATATCAGATCTCAGAAGTTCTACAAAAGAACTGGAAGGAAATTCCCAGGACTCTCTGGCAAAACCAAAGTTGGTTTTGACAAGAGTAAGTTGAAGTGCCATAAATGCCACAGGCTTGGGCACTTTGCAGAGAATGTAGATCATCTGGATCTAACTCTCCTGCACCCTTTTGTGACTTTCCCTGGCAATAGTCAACAAAACGAGGGCAACAACCTGTCAATTCTGGTTATCATCATCAACCACAATCTCCTGCATATTTTTGTTCCACAGGGGCCAATGCCATATCCATACCCCTGCTATTACATGCCACAACCAGGCCAGGTTCAAGCACCTGCTCAGCACCCATGCACTCCCTGAGCCTCAACCATCCCAATCTCATCAACCTAATCAACTTCAACAACACAGCTTCTTCACACCAGGATTGTTGACTGGAGCAGTTTACCAGATGATGTGTCTGGTAATGAACAACTGTTCTCAGGTGCTGTCAACATGGTGGTGAGCATCCTTTTGGAAATCTAGCTCTCATGGCTTTGGAATCCTCTGATGGATCATCCTCAAATACCACTTCAACACAGGTATCACAGGTATCCTCTGAGGCTAAGGCCAAATTATGTTCTGAAACTTGCATAGCAGCATTTGCCTCTATTAGAGAAGCAAATGTGCTTTAATCAAAAAAATGTAGAGCTAGAACAACAATTTCCAAAAATAAAGCTGAGTTTTGAGTCTGTGCTAAAAGAGAAACTGATGAGATTTACAAATTAAAATGCCAAATTTCTGATGATAAGGCTAGGGAGGATGTACTCTTAGAGAAGTACAAAGACCTCAAAGATACTCTTGCTGTCACCCAGGTAGAGTGTGATCGATGGGTACAATCTTGCAAGGTTTTTGAATGCTTCTTAGTAAGCAAACTGCTTCCAATGTGAAGTTTGGAATTGGTTATAATCACACTGCTCCTCCTACAGTTTTTGCTTCAAGAGCAGAGCGAATCTGATGGAGAAAGTAATGACCAATCCACCTCATCATGTGATTCACTACTTGATAAGCATCATCAGTAGTTGAAGTCAGTAGTAATCCCTCTGTGAACCTATCAGCTGATATTGATGGTTCAACTGCTGACACTCACATGATCAATGATTTGTGATCAACCCAAGTGTTATCCCTAGAAGTACTGAGGGTACTGGAGAGCAGGGGATAACATCTGAGTTCAAATCCTAATGACTGACAGCACTGAAGAGAAGAAAAACTGTCAGTAGAAGGATTTGAAGCCTTCTAAGGAAGTTGACAAGAAGGCAAAAAGTGCTTCTAACTGCTGAGACAAGTCTTTAGTAGTTTCATCTTCTTTAGTTGATGATCAACAGAAGAAGAAGAAACCATGTGAAATAGTGGTCTATTCAATCATCTCACAATGATTGTTGGTACAAAAGGGATCCAAACTCAAACAAAAAGAGAAAATTAAAGAAAATTTGGCTAAAATGAAAACTGAGTTTGAGTCCAAGTTTGTACCAGCAGCATCAAATCCTGTTACTCCTATGACCAAAAGAATCTAAAAAGGAAGGAAAACAAAAATGCAACATGCAATAGCTGAGGTTGCTCAAAAGAAGATGGTGCAACACAAGAACTCATCAAACACCAATACCAATGTGTCTGAAGAGCTGAAAGCTCTCTCCCAGAATCACACAGCTGGTAATGATGGTCAACATCTGTTGGGAAGAGTTAACCAACTTGATGGCCCTGTGTTGAAACCCCAGAAAAGGAGATCCAAGCCGAAGGATTCCTCTTCTACACACTCCTCCTTCACCTCAAGCTATTGTGTCCAATAACCTGTTGTTTACCATCTGTTGATGAGACCAGGCCCAAACCAAAAGGTTTGGGTCTCCAAACTAACTGATTGTTTATTTATGCAGGTTTCTTCAACATGCCAAAGTAGCATCTGGTATGTAGACAGTGGGGATCTATGCATATGACTGGAAACAACTCACTTCTTAATGACTACTCTCCAGGAAGGAAGGGATTTGTTTCTTTTGGCAATGATGCAAGAGGGTTACATCATCGGAATGGCTTTGTTTCCAATGGGAATAAAGTTTGATGATGTCAACCATGTGGAAAATCTCAAGTATAATCTTTTGAGTGTCAGTCAATGTGTGACAAAGGCCATGTTGCCCTTTTTCACAAGCCAGAACTGCAGGATTCTGTCATCCAAAGTTCTGAGTTTGATTGACAAGGTATTGGATGCTCACACTCTCCTGAAGGCCAACAGGACAGGAAGAGTGTATGCCTTAGATCTTTCCAGAAAATTGATCTCAAAGGCCATCCTTGCCTATTTCCAAGGCCTCTCCTCAAGAATCTAATCTATGGCATAGAAGGCTGGGACATGTTAATTTCAAGAACATGAATCAGCTGATACACCATAGTTTAGTAAGGGGATGCCTATGAAGGAGTTCAAGTGTGAAAACAACTGCACTGCTTGTTTGAAAGAAAACAGCACAAGTTTCATTTCCACCTATTGAAGAACCAAAGTCCACTGCCTGCTTACAACTTCTTCACATGGATCTCTTTGGTCCTGTGAGAGTGATGAGCATGGCACAGAAAAAATACTGTCTGGTAATTGTGGATGATTACTCCAGATTTGTATGGACTTTCTTTCTATATTCAAAGGATGAAGCTGCACAGAAGATCATAAACTTTGTGTTGTATGCTGAGAAGCAGTATTCCCTCTCAGTCAAGTGTATTAGAAGTGATAATGGAACAGAATTCAGGAACAATACACTTGATGAATTCTACCTTTCCAAGGAATAAAGAGACAGTTTAGTATTCCAAGAACTCCTGAACAGAATGGTTTTGAGAGAAAGAACAGGACCCTCATTGAAGCTGCAAGGTCTATGTTGGCTGATTCTGGACTGCCATTGACCTTTTGGGCTGAAGCTGTCAACACAGCATGCTATGTGCAGAATAGAGTGCTAATAAATCAGAGGTTGATGAAGACTCCATATGAAGTTCTACATCATTTGGCCCCTCTCATTTCATTTTTTAGAGCATTTGGGTGTCCCTGTTTCATTCTCAACACAAAGGATCAGCTCCAAAATTTGATCCTAAGGTGATGCAGGGTATTTTGTTGGTTATCATCAACTTGCAAGGCATACAGAGTCTTCAACTGCAGAACAAAGATGGTTGAAGAGACTTTACATGTCAATTCAATGAATCTCCCAAGGACAAGATTCCACAAAGCCCTGTGGAGCTCTTTGATTTGGACATACTGCAATATGTTCCTTATCAATCTCCTGCTGTTGCTCCTGTGTCAACAGTTCACCACCTGGTGTTACTACTGAAGATGATGATGATAGTAGTAATCACCTCTTCAGGTTTAGTGATCAACTACCTGAGTCCTCTAAACCTGATGCTCCTGTAGCTCCAGCCGCACCATCCACAACAATGCTGATGAGATTTCTGCATCCTCACTTCATTTGAGTTGCCACCATCTTCATGGTTTCAAAGAATCTGCATCAACATCTGCTGCTGCTGAAGACCCTACAAACACTTGCACAGATTTGATTGTTTACCAAGAGCTGAAAAATCACCCAATATCTCAAATCCTTGGTGATATCATGCTGGTGTCTCAACCAGAAGCCAGTTGTCCAATTTCTGCTTCTATGCCTCTTTCATCAGTCAGCTAGAGCCGAAGAACTATCATGTTGCTTTGAGGGACAATGGATGGTTTGAAGCCATGCAGCTTGAGCTTCTTCAGTTCAAGAAACAGCAAGTGTGGGAGCTTGTTCCTCTACCCCCAGGTAAGTGTGCAATAGGCACTAAATGGGTTGTTTAGGAATAACTGATGAAAATGGCTAATTGTTAAGAACAAGCCAGACTGGTTGTGCAGGGTTTGCACAAGAGAAGGTATTGATTATGATGAAACCTTTGCCCCTGTAGCCAGACTGGAGGCATTAGATTGTTTTTAGCCTATGCTGCACTCCACAATCTTAAAGTTTTCCAAATGGATGTCAAATGCTTTTCTATATGGTACAATAAAAGAAAAGTTTATGTGTGTCAACCACCAGGCTTTGAGGATAATAAGCACCCAGAATGGGTATATAAGCTTGATAAAGCTCTTTATGGGTTGAAACAAGCACCTAGAGCTGGTATGAGACCTTATCAAACTTTCTTCTACAGAATAATTTCACTAGAGGCTCCATAGATAAAACTTTATTTATTAAGAAGGTGGATCAGCATAAGCTACTTGTTCAAATTTATGTTGATGATATTATATTTGCATCCTCTGATCCCCAATTGTGTGAGGATTTCCAAACCTTAATGCAACAGAAGTTTGAAATGAGTGCAATGGGAGAATTACAGTTCTTTCTAGGTTTGCAAATCAAACAAAAGCTGATGGAATTTTCATTCATCAGTCTAAATACACAAAAGATCTTTTGAATAAGTTTGATTTACAAAACTGTAAATCTTGTTCTACTCCCATGTGCAACACCACACAATTGGATGTTGATCAGAAAGGTAAAGGTGTTGATGAAACCCTTTACAGATGTATGATTGGTTCCTTGATGTATTTAACAGCTTCTAGACCAGATATTATTTTGCTACATGTGTTTGTGCTAGATTTCAGGCTGCACCTAAGGAGTCTCATCTGATTGCAGTCAAGAGGATCTTTAGATATCTGCAAGGCACACAATCTCTAGGCTTATGGTATTCCACTGGACATTCTTGCAAATTAGTTGCTTTCTCTGATAGTGACTATGCAGGATGTAAGTTGACCAGGAAATCAACTTCTGGTGGATGCCAATTCCTAGGCAACTGTTTGATTTCTTGGCAGAGTAAGAACAAACATCTGTTGCTACATCCACTGCTGAAGCCGAGTACATTGCTTGCTGCAAGTTGTACATCCCAAATACTCTGGCTTCAGAATCAACTTTTGGATTATGGCATTACAGAGACTAAGACTCCATTATTAATGGATAGTGCTTCAGCTCTTTGCATTGTCAAAAATCCTGTCCAGCACTCTAGGACCAAACATATAGAAATAGACATCATTTTAATAAAGATTGTTTTGAAAAGGGTCTAATTAATCCTATGTTTGTGCCTAGTGCTGATGAGCTTGCAGACATTTTTACTAAGCCTTTGGATAGTTCAACTTTCCACAACCTGGTGTTAAGGCTTGGTATGCTGCAGGCTAGAATAAGTGACAACTACTGATGATCTCAGTATTACTGATGATCATTGGTAACCATGTCACATATAAGTACTGATGAGTATTTTACCCTCAGTAGGTTTTTTAACTACTACTGAGGCTAAATGCTTTAAGTACTGTACTTTATCTGTTCTACACTACTGATGTAGTTACAACTACTGAAATCAGTAAAACAGATAAGTACTGATGTCCTATGAAACTACTGAAAACAGCTAAAAGCTGATGAGTAAGTGTTTGAGGACAGTATGAAACAGCTGAAAGGCTATGAATTGACGACAACTACTGATGAGTACTCTCTCTTCATAGTTCACAAACTGCTGTTTCTTTAAAACAACTGAAGCAATACCATGTCTTTCAGTAGTTTCACACTACTGATGACTAACACACAAGTCTTCAGTTGTTTACAAACAACTGATGGCAAAACCACGGTCTTCAGTAGTTTCACAACTACTGATGACTAACCAAGTCCTCAGTTGTTTCAACATCTGAAGTCCACTTGTCTTCAGTAGTTTTTAAAAACTACTGATGCCTAAACAGAGACTTCAGTTTTTCATCAACGTCTGATAGTAAACACCATGTCTTCATTGTTTTATACGCTGACCACACCAATACCATCAGTCGTTTCAAACGTCTGAAAGTTAATACCACGTCATCAGAGCTTCAAATCTGATGACTAACACCAAAACCTTCAGTCGTTTCATAACCCGTACCCTATATATACCTGATCCCTCTTTCAGAGTTTTTCATTCTTTCACGACCTAACTTTTCAAAAGCTCTGAAAACCTTTCACCTTCATTAATGGCGACCATGCAACTCAAACCTCGACACAACTGTGTCGCGTACCTTACAAAATCGCCCTTCTGGACCAAATTTGAAATGCTATAGATCTTATGGTCCAATCCCCACTAAAAACGGCTTTCCTTTTAAATCCAATCATTTATGCCGATTCGCTACGTCATTCTGGATGAATGCGACCGTTAATGGAGAATCTATCCATTCATCTATCAACTCGCATAAGGTGGTCATCTCTACTGCTACCATCCGCCAAATATTACTGTTAGATGATGCTGCCTACCCTGTTGGATATCCTAAGCGCCAACTTGATCTTTCCTTTGGACAACATGGATATCAGGGTGATCTTAGTGCTTCAACAATCCTGAAGAACATTTTCCAGATGCTGAACGATTATTATTTCATATGGTAAATGTTTGCCTGGCTCCGAAGACTTCCTCTTGGATCAACTGTCTTCCAGATGGCAACAGGTATTGTTCTCTATCCTTGAACAAGAACCACTAACTTTTCTGAATAATTTTTTTCTTGAACTCAAGGATATGGCCACAAAACCACTTTCTAACCGTTGGATACTATATCCTCGGTTTATAATGGCCATAATAGAGAATCAGCTTTCTGCTGAGGGACTAGTTGGTCTGGGAGTCCCTGCTTTGGCTGTATTGCCGGAGGTATACTCCCGCACAACACACTGACCAACTCTCAAACAGGCTGCCAAGCTGCGCAAACCCACGCAGCTGGAACCCACAGCCTCCACCTCCAAATCCAAAGTCCCCTCCAAACCCACAAAGAAGAACCTAAGAAAGCTACTCAGGGAATTGAGTCCCCTGTGGATGCTCCTGCTGCACCAACGCAGGGTTATCTCTGCTGGAAATAACCCCCCAGTAGAGACTGTGACTCCACCCACTGAAGCCGCTCAGGTTTCCTCTCAAAAGGAACCTGAAGCAACCACTCAAGGGGAGCCACAATGCTGGGATCCTCCTCACTTGAGGGGATTACCATTGAAGAGCACCACCTGTCCCGGGTGCACACTGCTTCCACACCCTCTCCTGATGCAACCGCCCCTCAAAGCCCTACTATCATTGTTGCAAAAGTGCTGACGCAGTTGCATTCCTCACCCCCCCCACCCAGACACCAATTACTACTGGGATAACCTCAACACCTGAGGGGGAGGATCACAATGCTTCTGTCACCCACAGCACAGGGTTATCATGTTCCATCTTCTAGTGTAGATAAGAGGTGCGAACTTCTGGTGAGGCTGCCCTGCTCCTGACTCAGCAAATGACCAGGATGCAGTTGGTAACATCTCTAAGTCCTCACCAGTGGCAAACCTGATGAGGACATAGTCCTGAGGCTGGAAGTCCCCAGAACCGAGAACAGGGGCACATGCTACAATTGATCTACACTCAAGGCATGTTCATTCTGACTTTGTCAGGAGGTCAGGTGATTCAGTTCACAACTGATGATGACCTGAGCTTCTTCTATGATGTAGTTGCTCAAAACCATTCTAGAGGATGAGGTTAGCAGACTCAAAGAGCTGCTGGCCAAGATGTCTCAGGATGCAAGTCCATCTGCCACCACAATACACCCACAGATGGCACCTTCTTCTGAAGGTCCCCTACACACTGAGCCAGTATATACTTCCAGCCACCAGCCTCTGCTTTCGGCACTGATTCTCAGGAACAGAACCATCCTGATCAATCAGCTGCTACCTTTCAAATTCCCTACCTCTCATCATCCCATGATCACAGATATAGTGATCAAAGCCATTGATGAGAGGCTTCCTACATATACAACCCTTGGTGAGGAGTTGGTGACTAAATCTCTCTCTACTGCTCAAAACCCTTGCCCCAATGCAACCAAAAGTGGGAGAGTCAGTTAGTTAAAGGAAAAGGAAGAGGATAGATGGGGAGAAGGCGAAAGAATCTGAGGTTGTAAATAGAAGAGAAGGAGAGTGTGAGGGAGCTGAAGTGAATGAAAGTCAAAAAACTTTCATGTCACATATCAAAAGAGAAAAGGAGAGTCTGAGAAGGAGAAGAGCTGAAGGATATGGTGAAAGAAGCTGACGCCAACCATAACCGTTCATGGATAAATCATTGAGCATTGTATAGGCAGGGTTTTGACATCAACAACTAGACTCCGAGATCATAAGGATGGAAACAGAGATCATTCAGATGGGCTAGCTATGATGCCTTAGAAAGAGAAAGGCTGGAGAAATGATCAGATTTATAGCTAAATCTTGGGAAGATCTCTAATGAAATAAGGGCCTGGACCAGGGACACATCTTGGCAAAACCACCAAGATTTGTTCGTCTGAAGAATACTCCAAAGGTTTAGTGATTGAGGTATTGAATGAAGCTGGGGTTGGGATCGAAAGAACTGACAAATTTACCAAAGCCTCCCTACAGCCAAAATGCTAAACAGTCTGAAAAAGCCTCAATCCTCAAAACACTATCTCCACAACCCACTAAAACAACTCCTTTACCCTCTAAACCAACCATCCAACCCACAAAACCAAATCCTTTACCTCTAAACCCATTGCCATGATGTACCTAGCCAAAAGAAAAGAAGGTACTGAGGCCTGATGAAGATGAAGAGGAGATGAAGACAGACTGCCACTCCAGTCTCATTACTTTGCCTAAGGCTAAACCATGTCCATCACTCCTGCTTCTCAATGCATGATGTAATGATAAAGATTGAAGAGGAACAGTGCAAAAACATGATGAGGAAATGCTGAAAAGCATTGACAAAGCATATCTACATCCTCTTCATGATCAGCATGAAGAAGAAGTATTAAGATTGTACACCCTTGCTAATACCTTTCAATACCAAAGGGAAAGAGTAGGATATGGCCTGATCCTAGGGTGGCACACCGGATTGTCAAGAAGAAATTCCTTCAAGATACAAGGGCCAAGTGAAGAAGTTTGTCGACGAAGACATCACTGTGGTGCTTGTAGTGTCCCCTTGGAAATTGTTGAAAATTCAAGAAAGCCTATGAAGCCAAACAACCACCTCAAAAGATGTTAGAGAACAAAATTATAAAGAAGGGATTGGTTTACAAACACTTGAAAACTTCAAACAAGAAGACTCAACCTGCTCTTAGATAACTCATCCAGATGAGTTTGCTTATAGACAAATAACCACGGTTGAGCTCAAGAATGGAAAACAGGCCAGTACATATCTGAAGTGTATGGCCGAGAAGGATTATTTGGGTGTGCCCGAGGTGCTGACAATGGATGAGCAAATCATGTTTTAAGGCTTACACCAGGGAATCATATGCTGATACACGGAAGTAGATCTCATGGTTGGGGCAACACTCGTGTCCAAGTCCCCAATACAGAGCTCCCAACCATATCATGCCAAACAGATCATCAGAGACTTCTTCCCAGGCCGTGGCTGAAAAAGGGTCACTTCTCATCTGATCAAGAGGATTAAGAGACCAATCTATCTGCCAAAATAGTGGGACTCGCAATAACTTAGAGGTTTTGGCTGCATTGGTTCAGGGGAGTTTGTTGGACCCAAAAACCAATGAGCCGATCAGAGAAACCTCTAAGTCCCACAAGACTCACAACAGCTGAAGAGACCTGATCAGCTGTTCTACAAGTCTGAAGAATACAACTTGAAGTACTTCTGAAGTACTGCAGACAAAGACTGAGACAACAGCTGAAGATCAAGTCTGAGACTTCAACAGTACTGAAGACAAAGACTGAAGATCACCTGAAAGACAAGTCTGATGTTCAAGTACTGAATACATCAGCTGATTTTACAGCTGATGACAAAATCTGAAGGGGCTTCTCAGTTGTTGTGATGGTTTTTCTTCTTCATAGTTTCTTTTCCTTTCAGTAGTTTGTTTATTTTTCTTTTCAGTACTTGTAAACCTGAAGTTGTTCTTCATTTGTTAGTTTCAGTATTTTTTATGTTTTTCCGTAGTTGTAAATGAGATGTTTAACACTTAGGAACATTTGTAAGAAGATGTCAGTTGTTGACATCTTCAGTAGTTGTTAAACATCAGAGTTAAAACGTTTACGTTCATTTCAGGGACATCAGTCTACGTCATTCTTTCCTTTATAAGGACAGTGACTCACCTGTATCGTGCCTTTGAGGCGACAATCTTAATGTCAATATTCCTTTGTCGGATATTTCTCTCTCTATAACAAAATTCTTTTATCGTTTTATATCAATTGTTCTGTTTGAATTGTCTAATTCTGAGCTATTCCGCTGCTATATCTTTCAATCGATTAAACCAGGCTGAGATCCTCACATACCGAAACTAGAAATATAAAACTCTGATATCACAACTACTGAAGAAGTACTCTTCCCAGTTGTGACAAGTACTGCGGCTTCAGTACTTGATCTTCGACTTTGACCTTCAATGTTTCATCAGCTGATGACTTCATAGATATCATCAGCTGATGTCTTCAGTCTTTGTCTTCAACTTTGTACATCATTGTTGATCTTAAGCACTTGTAAAACTCTTCAGCTTTGTATTCATACTTTGTGTCTTTCAGCTTCAGCCCTTGGTATTCTTTAGCTGTTCAGCTTTCATACTTGGTTCTTCAGCCTGTCAGCTTACAGTACTTGTGTTCTTCAGCTGTTGTACTTCAGCACTTTAGTTCTTCACGTTGAAGTCTTCAGCACTTGATCTTCAGCTGTGAAGTCTTCAGCACTTGTCAAACTGCTGATGAAGCTTTCAGCAGTTGTTGGATACCATGTGGGACTTAGAGGTTTTCTGATCTTGGCTCATGGTTCTTTTGGTCCACACCAACCCCCCTGAACCAATGCAGCCAAACCTCTAAAATTATTAACATCCCACTTATTGTTGGCAAAAGATTGGTCCTTTTTCCTTCTTGATCAGTAGAGAAGATGCCCATGTAAGCTCGCGGCCTGGGAAGAAATCTCAGATATTTGTTTGGCAAGGTATGAATGGGAACTCTGTTTGTGGGGAACTGGACACAGAGTTGTTATCCCTTCATGAGATTTACTTCCCCATAATGAGTCTGTATGACTCTCGAACATAGGCCCTCAAGAACAAAACTTGTTCCTCCTTGAGAGTTCTTCTACTCTCCTTCGAAGAAGACTCTGGACCATAGTACTCAGATAGTACTTCATGGTCCACATTTTTCAGCTCCACTGTAGTTACCTCCCTATAGACAAATTCATCAGGATGGGTGCCTTCAAGGAGTAACTGGATCATTCTTCTGGATGTCTTCAAGCTTTTTATATAACAACCCCTTTTTAATCATCTTGTTTTTCTAGTAAGGCTTGAGGGGTCATCTTTGCTTGATGAGCTTTCTTGAATTCATCAATGATTTCCCAGGGTGTGACTACAATGGCCAAACTGATGGTAGAATCTATTGTTTTTCTAACCTGGCCTTGTATCTGTGTGGAATATTCTTTTATGGATTCTAGAACTCACCCTGGGTCTGGCCATACTCTCACTCTCTCCTTCTGATACTGAAAAGTGTGCCAGAGAGTGTACAACCTCTGAGCATGCCCTTTCATGGCTTGAATAGATGATCTGAGGAAATTCCTTGTCAACCATCTTCAGTAGTTGCTCATCATGCTGTTCTGCTGTTCTTCATCTCTATCTTGACTCTGCCATTTCCCTTTTGAGTCAGGTGTGATCATGGGTTGACTCCTGGGTTTTGGTAGCTTAAAACAGCAGAGAGTGGCAGACATCATCTTCATCCTCTTCTTCTTCTTCTTCTTCCATCCTCAGCACCCTTCTCCTCCTTCTAGGTGCATCACTGGATGATGGTTGGGTTGGTAAGGGAATTGGTTTTGAAGAAAGAGGATGTTGGACTTTGGCTTAGAGATTGGTTGGAGATTTGAGGGGTAGGCTGTGTTTGAGTGGGTGGAAGGGAAGTTGATCCAGCATCTTTGTAGTAAGTTTCGCCTTTGTAAGTTTAGCCATTTCCAACCTTTTACCAGCCCCAGCCTCATCAAGGGCTTCAAAATAATCCCCTTGTGGAATTGCTCAGACAGACAGATTCTGGTGGCTATAGCCAGAATACTGTCCCTGGTCCACGCGCGAATCTCCATTAAAGATCTTCCTAAGTATTTGCAATGAAGCGTATCATGATCTCCAATCTCTCTTTTTTCAGAGCATCATACCCACCCATCGGGTTTGAATCTCTTGCACTTCCAACCTTCTGATCTCACTATCCAATGTGGCTGTATCAAACCCTTGCCTGAAGAGTTGTTCAATTATTTTATCCATGGATCGGCTGTGTGTAGTATCAGCTTCTTTTACCAGCTCTTCCAAGGATTTGTCTTCAGCAGTATGATCATCAGCACTTTTCTTTCGCTTGTAAGTGAGCAGTTTGCTTTTCTTTCCTCCTCCTCTGGGCTTGCTTCTCTTCCTTCTCTTCCTCTGTTCTTTTCCTCTTCTTTTCTTTCACTGCAGTACTCTCCCCTTTTTGGATGCATTGGAGGAAGGGGTTTGTACCGCAGAAAGTGTCTTTTGCACAGCAGCATCAATCAAGGGTTGTAAAGTTGAGGAAAGCCTCTCATCAATGGCTTTAGTCACAATATCAGTGATTATGGGTGTGATGAGAGGGAGGGAATTTTGAAGTACAGCACTATTTGCTCAGGAGGGTTCTGTTCCTGAGAAATAGGGCCTGAAGCAGAGGCAGGTGGTTGAGTTTGGAGTGGCTCAGTGTTTGGGGAACCTTCAACTGAAGGTGCCATCTGTGGGTTGGTGAGGCAGATGGTCTTTCTCCTTGTGAGAGTTGGTCAAGTAGGTTTTGCAGCCTACTGACTTTCTCTTCAAGGATTGTGTTCTGGGCAAGAACATCGTAGAAAAAGCCCAGGTCATCATCACCGAGCTGAATCATCTGACCTCCTGCTTGGATAGCAGGATTTACATGCACTGGGTGTAGACCAGTTGTTGCATGTGCCCCTTTGCTTGGTACTGGGGACTTCCAGCCTCAGGACAATGTCCATCATCAGCTGTTGCCTCTAGTGAGGTCTTAGCAATGTTACCAGCCTCATTCTGATCATGTGCTGATTCAGAAGAGGTGGCAGCCTCACTAGATATCTAATCTCCTTATCTACACCAGGAGATAGAAGTGGTAAACCCCTGTGCTGTGGGTTCTCAATTGCACTGTGTTCCTCCCCCTCAATTGTAGAGGTGTTCCCAGTAGTAAGTGGTTTCTGGGGGGGGGTGAGGAGTGCAGTTGAGTCAGCACTTGTGCAACTATTAAAGTTGGGCTGTGAGGGGCGGTTGTATGGGTGAAGGGATAGAAGCAGTGTGCACCTGGGGAGGTTGGTGCTCTCAATGGCAATCCCCTCAAGTGAGGAAGATCCCAGATGTGTAGGTACCCCTTGTGTGGTTGCTGCAGGCTCCTGTTGAGAGGAATCCTGAGCGGCTATGGCTGGAAGAGTCCTTATATCCACTAGGGGGTTTGGACCAGGGATATCTCCTGCGTTTGTGTTGCAGGGGCATCCTCAGGGGACTCAATTCCCTGAGTAGCCGTTTTGGGTTTCTTTTTGGTGGGTTTGGTGGGGACTTTTGATTTGGAGGTGGTGGCTGTGGGTTCCAGCTGCGTGGGTTTGCGCAGCTTGGCAGCAATTTGAGTGTCTGGTCAGAGTTGTGCCGGGAGTATACTTCCGGCAGAACAGCCGTAGCAGGGACTCCCAAGCCAACAAGTCCCTCAGCATTAAGCTGGTTTGTAATGATGGCCATTATGAACCGTGGATATAGTATCCAACGGTTAGCAGTTAGTTTTTGAGCCATATCCTTGAGCTCCGAAAATATTATTTCTGAAAATTTAACGGTTGTTGCTCAAGAATAGAATACATTACCTGCTGCCACTTTGACGACATTTGATCCCAAGACGAAGTCTTAGGAGCCAAACATACATTCACCATGTGAAAAATTAGGCGTTCGCGTCATGGAAGTGTTTCTTCATGATAGTGGAGGCACTGAGATTGCCTGTATCCATGTTGGGCAAGGATAGATCTGTGGTGCCCTTGGGATATCCAGCAGGAGAAATAGCATCATCCAGATGAAGAATTTGGCGGATTATTGCAGGAGTGATGACCACTTCTTTGTTGTTAACGACCGACTGGAGAGATGGTGTGTTGTTCTCCCCAGTGGTAATAGTAACGTTCATCCAAAACTGTTGGAGGGATTCGGCATGTAGATGGGATTCAGAAGAAATGCCGTTTTGTATTGGGACTGAACCATAAGATCGATAGCAGTATCGAACTTAGCCCAGACAGGCGATTTAGTAAGGTAGGCAACACAGTTGTGTCGCGGTTAATTTGCATGGACGCCATTGAGAAGAGAGATTTTGGAGAGGAACGTTAGGTTTGAAGAAGATGAAGCTTTGAAGGATTAGGTCAGGGATATTTATAGGGTACGGGTAAGAAACGACTGAAGGATGTGGTGTTAGTCATCAGTAGTTTTAAACGACTGTTGACATGGTATTATCCTTTCAGACGTTGAAACAGCTGAAGTCGTGGTGTTAGGCATCAGAAGTTAGAAAACTACTGAAGACCGTGGTTTTGACTTCAGATGATTGAAACAACTGAGGACTTGGTGTTTGTCATCAGTAGTTGTGAAACTACTGAAGACAGTGGTTTTGTCATCAGTTGTTGTAAACAACTGAAGACTTGGTATTAGTCATCAGTAGTTATAAAACTACTGAAGACATGGTTTTGCTTCAGTTGTTTAGAATGAAACAGCAGTTGTTGAAACAACTGAAGAGAAAGTTCTCTTCAGTAGTTTTCGTCAATTCATAGCCTTTCAGCTGTTTCATGCTGTCCTCAACACTTACTCATCAGACTTTGCATCTGATTTTCAGGTGTTTCATAGGACATCAGTACTTATCTGTTTATACTGATTTCAGTAGTTAACTACATCAGTAGTTTTAACTACATCAGTAGTTTGGAACAGATAAAGTACTTCAGTACTTGTGAGGCATTTAGCCATCAGTAGTTATAAAAACTACTGAAGGGAAAGGACTCATCAGTACTTATATGTGACATGGGTACCAATGATCACCAGTAATTACTACTGAAATCATCAGTAGTTGTCACTTATTCTAGCTGCAGCATACCAAGCCTTAACACAAGGTTTTGGAAAGTAGAACTATCCAAAGGCTTAGTAAAAATATCTGCAAGCTCATCAGCACTAGGCACAAACTTAGGATCAATCAGACCTTTTTCAAAACAATCCCGAATAAAATGATGTCTGATCTCTATATGTTTGGTCCTAGAGTGCTGGACTGGATTTTTGACAATACACAGAGCTGAAGCACTATCCATTAACAATGGAGTCTTAGTCTCTGTAATGCCATAATCCAGAAGTTGGTTCTGAAGCCAGAGTACCTGAGAGGTGCAACTTGCAGCAGCAATGTACTCGGCCTCAGCAGTTGATGTAGCAACAGATGTTTGTTTCTTACTCTGCCAAGAAATCAACAGTTGCCTAGGAATTGACAACCACCAGAAGTTGACTTTCTAGTTAACTTGCACCCTGCATAGTCACTATCTGAAAAAGCAACTAATTTGCAAGAGTGTCCAGTGGAATACCATAAACCCAGAGATTGTGTACCTTGCAAATATCTAAAGATTCTCTTGACTGCAATCAAATGAGACTCTTTAGGAGCAGCCTGAAATCTAGCACACACATGTAGCAAACATAATATCTGGTCTAGAAGCTGTTAGATACATCAAGGACCCAATCATACATCTGTAAAGCGTTTCATCAACAGCTTTACCTTTCTGATCAGCATCCAGTTGTGTGGTGTTGCACATGGGAGTAGAACAGGGCTTACAGTTTTGTAAATCAAACTTATTCAAAAGATCTTTTGTATATTTTGACTGATGAATAAAGTTCCATCAGCCTTTTGTTTGATTTGCAAGCCTAGAAAGAACTGTAATTCTCCCATTGCACTCATTTCAAACCTCTTTTTCATTAATGTTGTAAAATCATCACACAACTGGGGATCAGAGGATGCAAAAATAATATCATCAACATAAATCTGAACAAGTAGCTTATGCTGATCCACCTTCTTAATACAAAGTTTTATCAATGGAGCCTCTAGTGAAATTATTCTTAAGAAGAAAAGTAGAGAGTGTCTCATACCAGGCTCTAGGAGCTTGTTTCAACCCATAAAGAGCCTTATCAAGTTGTACACCCATTCAGGATGTTTATTATCCTCAAAGCCTGGTGGTTGACACACATAAACTTCTTCCTTTATTTTACCATATAAAAATGCACTTTTAACATCCATTTGAAAAACTTTAAGATTGTGGAATGCAGCATAGGCTAAGAACAATCTGATTGCCTCTAGTCTGGCTACAGGGGCAAAGGTTTCATCATAGTCAATACCTTCTTCTTGTGAAAACCCCTGTACAACCAGTCTAGCCTTGTTCTTAACAATACCCATTTTCATCGGTTTTATTCCTAAACACCCATTTAGTGCCTATTGCACACTTACCTGGGGGAAGAGGAACAAGTTCCCACACTTGCTGTTTCTTGAACTGAAGTAGCTCAAGCTGCATAGCTTCAACCCATCCATTGTCTCTCAAAGCAACATGGTAGTTCTTTGGCTCTAGCTGACTGATGAAGAGAGCATAGAAGCAGAAGTTAGACAATTGACTTCTGGTTGAAACACCAGCATTGATATCACCAATAATCTGAGACATGGGTGATTCTTCAGTTCTTGATAACAATGAGATCTGTGCAAGTGTTTGTAGAACCTTCAGCAGCAGCAGATGTTGATGTAGACTCTTGAAACCAAGAATTTGATGGTAACTCAAAGATGTAGAGGAAGAGATCTCATCAGCATTTGTTGTGGATGGAACTGCTGAAGCTACAGGAACATCAAGTTTAGCAGACACAGGCAGTTGTCACTAAACTTGAATAGGTGAGTATTGATATTATCATCATCATCATCAATACCACCAGGTGGAAGACATGCTGCAGAAGATGATTTAGCCACAGGATCTGCAACAGCTGGAGGTTGATAAGGAACATATTGCAGTATGTCCAAATCAAACAACTCCACAGGGTTTTGTGGAATCTTGTCCAAAGGAGATTCATTAAACTTCACATGCAGAGTCTCTTCAACTATCTTTGTTCTGCAGTTGAAGACTCTGTATGCCTTGCAAGTAGATGAATAACCAACAAAATACCCAGCATCCACCTTAGGATCAAATTTATGGAGTTGATCCTTTGTGTTGAGAATAAAACAGGGACACCAAATGCTTTGAAAAATGAAATCAGAGGAGCCAAATGATGGAGAACTTCATATGGAGTCTTCATCAACCTCTGATTTACTAAAACTCTATTCTGCACATAGCAAGCTGTGTTGACAGCTTCAGCCCAAAAGGTCAGTGGCAAACCAGAGTCAGCCAGCATGGACCTTGCAGCTTCAATGAGGGTCCTGTTCTTTCTCTCCACTACTCCATTTTGTTCTGGAGTCCTTGGGATGCTAAACTGCCTTTTGATTCCCTTTGAGAGATAGAAGTCATCAAGTGTATGATTCCTGAATTCAGTTCCATTATCACTCCTGATACACTTGACTGGAAGGGAATACTGCTTCTCAATATACAACACAAAGTTAATAACCTTCTGAGCAACCTCATCCTTTGAATGTAGAAAGAAAGTCCATACAAATCTGGAGTAATCATCCACAATTACCAGACAGTATTTCTTCTTGGCCATGCTCATCACTCTCACAGGACCAAATAGATCCATATGCAGTAATTGCAAGCAGGCAGTGGACTTAGGCTCTTCAATAGGAGGGAATGAGACTTTGTGCTGTTTTCCTTTTAAACAAGCAGTGCAGGTTTCATCACAGTGGAACTCCTTTATTGGTAAGCCTCTGACTAAACTATTGTATAAGCTGATTCATGTTTTTGAAATTAACATGACCCAGCCTTCTGTGCCACAGTTTAGATTCTTGAGAAGAGGCTTTGGAAAATAGGCAAGGATTGCCTTTGAGATCTATTTTCTTGGAAAGATCTAAGGCATACACTCTTCCTGTCCTGTTGGCTCTCAGGAGAGTGTGATCATCCAACACCTTGTCAATCAAATGCAAAACTTTGGATGACAGAATCCTACAGTTCTGACTGGTGAAAAGAGCAACATGGCCTTTATCACACATTTGACTGACACTCAAGAGATTGTACTTGAGATTTTCCACATGATTAACATCATCAAATTTGATTTCTCCATTGGAGACAAAGCCTTTACCAATGATGTAACCCCTAGCATCATTGCCAAAGAAACAAATCCCTTCTTTCCTTGAGAGTAGTCATGAAGAAGAGAGCTGTTCCCAGTCATGTGCATAGATCCCCCACTGTCTACATACCAGATGCTACTTTGGCATGTTGGAGAACCCTGCAAAAATAAACAATCAGTTAGTTTTGGAGACCCAAACCTTTTTGGTTTTGGGCCTGGTCTCATCAATAGATGGTAAACTAACAGGTTTATTTGAAACAACAGCCTGAGAGGAAGAAGATGGTGAAGAAGAGGAATCCTTTGGCTTGGATCTCCTTTTCTGTGGTTTCAACATAGGAGCATCTAGTTGGTTAACTCTACCCAACAGATGTTGAACCATCATAACCAGCTGTGTCTGATTTTGTGATAAAGCTTTCAGCTCATCAGACACATTGCCAGTGGAGTTTGATAAGTTCCTATGTTGCACCTTCTTCTTCTGAGCACTCTCAGCTGTCACCTGTTTACCCCTTCCTTTTTGGATTTCTTTGAGGACTTAAGGTTACAGGATTTGATGTTGCTGATACAAATGTGGTCTCAAACTCAGTTTTCATTTTTTATTTCTCTTTCTCTTAATTTCTTCTTTGTTTGAGTTTGGAACCTCTTTTGTACCAGCAATCATCTGTAAGATGATTGAACAAACCACATACTTCACATGGTTTCTTCTTCATCTTAGGTTGATCATCAACTAAAGAGGGTGAAGCAACTGGAGACTTGCTCTTCAATGCTTTGGAAGCATTGTTTGCTTTCTTGACTGCCTCTTTAGTAGTCTTCAAACTCTTTCTACTGACAGTTTTCTTCTCTTCAGTACTGACAGCAGTTGGAGTTTGAACTTCAGGTGTTAAATCCTGCTCTCTAGTCCTTTCAGGACTTTCAGAATTAACTCCTGAGTTGATCAACATTTGATCATGTGAGTGTCAGCATTTGAACCATCAACATCAGCTGATAGGTTCAGAGAGGGCTTGATGCTGACTTCTACTTCTGATTGTGCTGTATCAGAAAGTAGATCACATGATGAGATGGATTGGTTATCACTCTCACCATCAGATTCTACCTCTCTCTTGGAGTAAAATCTGTAGGTGGAGCAGTGTGATTGTAACCAATGCCAAACTTCACATTGGAAGCAGATTGCTTACTAAGAAGCATTTCAAAACCTTTGCATGATTGTACCCATCTATCACACTCTACCTGGGTAACTGCAAGGGTTTCTTGAGATCTTTATACTTCTCTAGAAGTATCTCTTCCCTAGCCTTATCATCAGTTATTTGGCATTTCAGTTTGTAAATCTCATCATTTTATCATTAAGCACAGACTCAAATTCAGCTTTGTTTTTGGAAATTATTTGTTCTAGCTCAATGTTCTTGTTGATTAAAGCTACATTTGCTTCTCTAATAGATGCAAATGCTGCTATGCATGTGTCAGAACATAATTTGGCTTTTGCCTCAGAGGATACCTGTGATACCTTGGTGTAGAGGCATTAGAGGATGAAGTATCAGCAGAATCCAAAGCCATAAGAGCTAGATTTCCAAATGGACTTTCACCACCATGTTGACCAGCACCTGAGAACAGTTGTTCATGACCAGACATGTCATCTGGTAAACTGCTCCAGTCAACAACTCCTGGGGTGAAGAAGCTGTGTTGTTGAGGTTGAGTTTGTTGATGAGATTGGGAAGGCTGTGGTTCAGGCAATGCTTGTGGTTGTTGTGCAATTGGAGCTTGAACAGATTTGGTTGAGGCACATAATAGCAGGGATAAGGATATGACATTTGACCCTGGGGAACAAAGTATGCAGGAGATCTAGGATGTGAATATGACCAGAACCAGCAGGATGTTGCCCTCTGTTTTGTGGACTAGTACTAGGAAAAGTCACAAAGGGTGCAGAAGAGTTAGATCCAGTTGATCTACACTCTCTTGCAAAGTGTCCTAGCCTTTGGCATTTGTGACACCTCAACTTACTCTTGTCAAAACCAACTTTGGTTTTGCCAGAGAGTCCAGGAAATTTCCTGCCAGTTCTCTTGTAGAACTTCTGAGATCTGATATTAATCAGTGCCATCTGGCTCAGAATATCCATCTCTTCTAGATCATCATCAGCTATTCCTTTCAGATCATCCATGATGAAGCATAAATTGTCACTATTACTGCCAGAATGACTCTCAATACCAACAAATGCATGATCAGAACTATTTGAAGAGAAATCTATATGCTCATCATAATTGCTTTCAGATGCAGCATATTCTGACTCATGACCAACCAAGGCAGTATGCCTGGTACAAAGTCATCAGTGAGCTTTCCTGATGAGGACAGTTTCCTCTTCTGCTCTATCTCTCTTTCAAATGTAAGCAGTTTCCCATGAAGTTGGGTGAGAGATAGGCCTTCTAGATTTGCACTGGAGCGTAGGACAATAGTGTATGTGTCCCATCTCTCAGGCAGTGATCTGAGGAATCTGTTGTTCATCTGGCTATTGGTGTATTCCTGTTTCACCATTTTCAGCTCAGATATCAAGCAGGAAAAGCGCTCAAACTGTTGAGTCAGTGTCTCACCCTTTCTATGAGAGAATGTCTCATATTGTTGGGCAAGGATCTCTCTATTGTTTGCTAAGACCTCATCAGTGCCACCGAATTGTTCCTTCAGGGCATTCCAGAGATCATGAGCAGTTTCATGATGCATAAGCCCTGAATAGATTTCATTAGGCAGTGCCATGGCCAGAATTCCATGGGCTTTAGCATCAATCTCAAATAGTTTCCGATCTTCATCAGAGTATTGTTCCTTCTTCTTCGGAACCATTTGATTGGTTTCCGGATTGTTCACCATAGGCTTATGTGGTCCATGTACCACAGATGTCCAACAACCTGAACTGTTAACAGACAGGTGATGAAGCATTCTTCGTTGCCATATGTTATACTCGGTCCTAACCAGCATCGGAGGCTTGGTTGAGGAACCGGTATTGTGAGGATCATTAGAAGGAGTCGTCATCTCAGATTCAATCAAATTCGGTTAAGCTAAAACAGATTTAGAAAAAACGCAACACCAATTGAACCAGAAGATCTCAAAATAAATGAACGAAAGCGGCAGAAATTCAATAATCTATAACCAGTTCTTGCAAATACGCTAATTCAATCAAACACAGATATCAATTAGCAGTTTCAATGATCAATTGTTAGATCGATCAATGATTAACCTTGCTCTGATACCACTTGTTAGGATCAGTGATCTATGTTTGATTGATTGAGAGTTGCAGCGGAATTCAACAATGAATTAGTCGATTCACAAGAACAAAACGATATTCAATGAAGAACAAAGACGGTTATAGAGAGAGAGAATATCTGCAAATATATTTCATTCAATATTCGCTTTCGTGGTAACAGAATGTCACAATTACATTAGGTCGACACCTCTTATATAAGAGATGTGACGTCTGCTGATGTCACTTGATAGTGACATCTAACAGATTTATACAACTGAAACACAACTACTGAAGATGTCAAAACAGCTGACATCTTCTTACAAAAATTCTAAGTGTTATCAGTTGTTATAACTACTGAAATATAAAACTACTGAAACTACAACGACTGAAGAACAAGCTCTTCAGTCGTTTTACAAACTACTGAAACTAAAAATATAAAACTACTGATATCACAACTACTGAAAGTACTCTTCAGCAGTTGTGACAAACTACTGACGCTTCAGTACTTGATCTTCAGACTTGACTTCAGATGTTTCATCAGCTGATGACTTCAGTAGATATCATCAGCTGATGTCTTCAGTCTTTGTCTTCAGACTTTGTACATCAGTTGTTGATCTTCAGCACTTGTAAACTCTTCAGCTGTTGTACTTCAGTACTTTGTCTTTCAGCTTCAGCACTTGTGTTCTTCAGCTGTTCAGCTTCAGCTTCTTACTGTGTTCTTCAGCTTTTCAGCTTCATACTTGTGTTCTTCAGCTGTTGTACTTCAGCACTTTAGTTCTTCAGCTGTTGAAGTCTTCAGCACTTGATCTTCAGCTGTTGAAGTCTTCAGCACTTGTCAAACTGCTGATGAAGCTTTCAGCAGTTGTTGTGATACATGTGGGACTTAGAGGTTTTCTGATCTTGGCTCATTGGTTCTTTTGGTCCAACAATTAGGAATGGGTGGGACAAGAGCATTGGTGAGCTCACGCAAGCTCAACAAAGACAAGGAAGAGGAATCAGTTAGAAGGTTCTACCAGTTTCTCGATCAGTGAGGAAGCAATAAGAAAGCCATTCCCAGATCCTAAGGAAAATTTGTCAAAGGAAAGGGGGTACCAAAGGGAAAGGGGAAAAGGAAAGGCCAAAGGGATCCTCCAAAGACTAAGCTTAAGAAGCCCTAAGGTAACGGAGAACCAATCCATGCTTGAGTGTGGAGAGACCGGAATTGGAAGGAATTGTCCAACCTTTCTCAAAGACGTTGAGAAATATAAGAGGGTGCTGAGGGCAAACCTCAGGTTACAACGTAACAAATTCAATTGGTTAAATATTATTTCTTGAAAAACATGGGTATGGATACTGGGATGTGGAACTCAAATGCAATTTGTTGCAGGGGGTTCAAAAGAAATAATAACTTCAAGAAGGGAGGACAAAAGTCTCTATATGGGCAACGAAGCAAAAAGTTGATGCGAAGCGCAAAAGAGATAATATTTGAAATTTCAAATGGTTTGGAGTTATTCTTTAAACATAACTTTGTTTCCCTTTTAAAACAAGGTGGTTTATGAATTAAAAGTTGGTAACAATGGTATTTATGTGTATGGATGATGATTTTATTGCAAGGCTATGCCTTTTATGGAATCTATGAATTGTTCATCATGATTCATTCTATAAGCGCATTATACCAAACAAGCACGAAGAGCTTAAAATGGGTTAAGTGATTCTTATCTTTAGCATTGTCGTCTTGGTCACATAAACAAGAATGGATATAAACAAGAATCGGATTCAACACTTCAAAAGAATGGTCTTTTGAAAAACAAATGAAAATGTTTCATTAGATAAGTGTGATATCTTGTTACAAGGTAAGATGACCAACTCGCTCTTTAGTGGCATAACAAGAGGGACAAAAGATATGGGGAATCATACATTTGGATGTATGGGCCTTTTAAGACAATGACTAGATATGGTGAAAGAGACTTCATTACCTTATCGACGATTATAGTGCTATGGTTATGTGTACATGATGACCACAAACATGAAGCTTTGAAATGTTCAAAATCTTCAAGAATGAAGTAGAAAATCACTCAATAAAACTATCAAGTCTTCATTCAAATAGAGGAGGTGAATACCTTAGTGAAGCTTTTAGTACCATCTAGAAGTTGTGGGATGGTCTCAAACTTACTCCACCTGGAACACCACAACATAATGGTGTGTCTGAAAGGAGAAAACGAACCCTATTGGATATGGTTCAATCTATGACGGCTATAAGCTCAATACCTCTATCATTTTGGGGTTCGCAATGCTTCTGAGGCTCGTATTTTAAATATGCCTTGACCAAGATAGTCCATTCACAAGTGTATATTTGTTGGATATCCCAAACACTGTATACGATACTACCTTCTTTATCCAACAGAGCAAGAGTATTATTGCTCGAAAGGCTTGAGTTCTGGAAACTAAGTTCCTTATGGAAGGAAAATAATGTATAGATAGTGGATTTGTGAGGTCAGGATCTACAAGCTGATACCGTTTGTGACACTATCAATCAACAAGAGGTTGTGGATGATGATCAAGAGGTTGATCAGTACACACAAAACGTTCGTAGATCTGGTATAGAGTTAGCATTCCACCTGAAATATATGGATTTTCATGAATGGATGCTTTGTGGTTTACTCCGATGAGCCAA